>JAULCE010281957.1:0-10778 GCA_032359355.1 Macoma nasuta | reverse complement strand
CATGCGAAAGATTTAAAACTCGAAACACTTCTAAATGAACAGTTAAGTACATGTGTTGACTAAAATTATTTTAACTTATAACTTAACTATATAGCTTAATGTTAATTTAAAACGGTGTGTTTTAAGTTTTACGCGCAATACCATATGACTTCCAGTTATATTGTTGTTACACATGTACAACAGATTTGAAAAAAAAAACAAGAGCTGCTGAACGTTTAAGTTAACTACATTTTATTGACCTCTAGTGTACAATGTAACTTGCCAAATTTTTTGCTAAAGCGCTATATTTGAGGCTTAATTTTATTGCATATATTAAATCCTTACACAAACAGGCACTATTGTCACACACAAAAAAGTCATTTATTCTATCGTAACTTCCAATGATTCATTTTATATTGATTTTTCTTTACGCGTACGTGTTTAAGATGTGCGTGCGTGCGTGCGTGTTTATGTGTGTGTGTGCTGTTTTTTTTACTTCAATTTACGCGATGATTTGGTAAGTTTTACTTCATGAAAACAGAAGAACCAACGTCAACATGAAGACTGTACGTATGGTTTTCAAGACTTGTGTGAAAAGATAGTTGTCAGTACTCCCACGTTACCTTTTAACCCATTCACTGTCATGGCATGTTTGCGCGTGCGCAATATTTCGATTGCTTAATCTATAAATCATTTCATTTTTAATCAAACAAATTGGCTAAGGGTCATAAAGTTTGTATTCGGATGAGACGCCGAGTTACTCAGCTTCTTATCCGGATTTAAGCTGTTTGATATGACACAATGGGTAAGGATAAGCAGTGAAGGGGTCACAAATCAATACTAAGTAAGATTAATTTTATGAAAGCTATTTTTTTTACAAGCATCTTTAATTTGGATCAGACGAAATGTAACTCGGCGTCGGTCCGGACCTGAGCTGTTTGCAAATCTTCCAACATTGTCACAACCGCTTGATCGTATCGGACGACTTAGAAAACGAAGCAGATGAGACATATAGAAGGCGAAATTTTCAACAGCAGGTTTAGTGTGAAATACATGAATCATCCTGAGTAATCCGTTGTTATTACCTATAATTCCCTATAAAAATCCGTTGAAGTCTTAAAAGCATAATGTAATGGACGCATTACGTGTGCAAAAATAAAGTAGTTTGCTGAAAGATTTATACATGCATTTTTACTTTCAGTGCACATTTCAAATTAAGTGTTCAAGAAACAAATTCAAAAACAAGCAAACATAATAAGTAAAATAAATATATTTAGATTAATTTAAATAACATGACTAGCTTGAATGTATAAACGATAAACAAATCGACAGTTGACAACGCTTCAATGTCAGGAAAATATTAGCTATTTAATAAATCTTTGAACTGCATTTCAGTTTGTCTGATTTGTCCATCGTATAGGTTATGCTATTGCATATTCAATGTAGTATTTCATTTGATAAAACATGCGATATCTCGAATGCGCTTAATGGTAAGACATGGCCTGGACAGCTTGGTTGATATATGTGGATGGGGTAAACCTGTGACAGATTTAACACTTCTTTGGCTGTCGGGGCGTTGGCTTGAGCTTGAATTCATATAAAGCATCTATCTCATCATGAAAACAGAAATGCCAACTCGACTGACTCGATCTCTTAGAGGCAGTAAACCTAAAACATTTATGATATGCGAATCGAGAGCCTAACTACGCAATGGTCTTCTTCATTTTCATAATACACAGATTAACTTTTCACCAAGTTTCAAGAGAATCGAACAAGGTTAAGCGATCAAGCAGACAAGCATTCTGCGGACTATATTTTTGGGGGGAATAAGGGTTAAGTTTCCTAAAATCGCTCAAAACCTGGACCAATGAAGTTCCAGTGAACAAATAGTATCATGCTTTAAGAGAATATAACTGAGGAAGCCCAGTTGGAGTCAGTTCTAGGAATCACCTGTTATAACCCTTTCCTCCACGCAAGAACCCTTTAACGCCTCTGTAACTGTTTTATTATGAAGACATTGTAGGAAATGAAGCATTTGCTCGTTACGAGCAAATGCTTTATTTCTTACAATTATTTCAATAAAATTAAAAATGGCATTTGTTTTTCGCTTAGGTTTGTTATATTTTGTATCATATTCTTTCTGCGGAGTACTATTAAAAATAACATGTGGAGGGAAGTAGTAATTGAGTAAGCAATAATGTTGCCAAATATGTTTTATATGTAAATGTGATCCCTGTATATAGGGACATTTGATGTAACCTGTTTGGATAATAACACTTTAATTGCTGTTTATTTATTTTCAAACACGGTCATTACCAAAGTTGTGATACGATATTATTCTTTGAAAATAGTGTTTGTTTGTAACTATTAATAATTTGAATTCCCAAAATGCATTGACTATTGGCCTTGTGGTCAATGCCTATTTAGTTTTAATGTCAAACAAACCATTCGCTTCCGGTTGGTTGTCGAGTGTGTAAGTCCGGAATCTTAATATGTGTTTCAGACAACAACAGGGGTGTACATTTATATATCTCAACAATATATTTGAGCAAACGACTATGGGTTTGTTTTGTCTGTTTATTCGTAGTTGATGAAACTGTCAGATAGTTAACAATGCTTAATATTTTAGAATTTCTAGTATATCATAGTAAACTATTTAAACACTGCATCAAAGAGGAACGTCGTCATTACTACTGGCATATTTTAATACTATTCAAATATATATAGAAAACCAACATCAGCATTTGAAAATGCTGACAATGTTCCTAATTTAAATAATTACTCTGATGTTCTAAAAAATTATCTAAACATTTCAAAGTGTATGCCGTCGGAACAAAGAATAAAAACATGTTAGCAATACGTAAGGAATACTGATATCTTCTAAACATAATTGAAGCATTTAGCTAATAACGATCGCCAGGGAGACAGCAAATAAATCATAAAAGCAATGAAATATAAATGTGATGCTTTGTTCGGGAATTTTTATTCAATCATTATCTACTAGTTCTTAAAATACCTCGCTTTAAAGTGTGCGTTTATTGTCTCCATTAGTCAAGAATATTATTAAAGAAGTTCCTGCTTTTATGAGAATTTGTTTAAAACTATATTTGTTAAACACGGTAACGCACTTGATTATAATATATATCTGGTTTATTCGCTGATTTACAAGGTTGTAAGCCTTAATGCATTAAGCGTCACATAAAAAAAGAATACTATTATGCAACTGATAAAATAAAATCTGATGGATACTTTTAAATGATGACATGCATTGACTGGTTAAAGGATAATGGACACTTTTATATAAGTAGTGTTAGGTATTGGTATGTAGTATATGCAGTGTATGCAGCCTCTGTATGTATGTTTAACCCTTAACTCCACAAATTATTTTATACTTTTCCGAGAGGATAGTGTCTGATGAAACATTTAAAAATCTTGGCAAAAGAAAAGTCCCATTCTTTATTCATAGGAAATTTAGCATTAGCTCGTTAAAACACAAACTCCATTTCCTACAATGTTTTTAATAGCCATCTTATATAGGCGCGCTACAAAACGCTAGTATGAAAGAAAGGGTTTCATACAGATGTGATCATAATTGAATTAGAATACGAATTAAAATCCTATTTAACCCGTTTAAAGTGGCAAACCACTCAATGGACCAGCATAGCGGTCTCTGAAAGCAGTTGGTAGCTTAATATGTGTCAAAATTAATGCAGAAAATTCCTGTTGGGGCTTTCTCCATTACTGTCGACCTCCATTGAGCTACAACCTGTTTCTGTTGCCGTCAATGTAGCTCATTTTAGAGAAATTTTACTGTAGCTAGATTATGAATTCATTTCTTTCTGAAAGATTGATTCTAACGAGTTAAACTTGGCATCCCAATGTTGCCGCATTCTTAATTAACATTTGGAGTTAATAGATCTTTGGCAATTATACAATGTTTTCCCGACCAATGTTCAGCAGACTCAAGATGCAGAGCTTTCAAGAATAAGTCTAATGCATTATTCATTTAGTGGTAAAATGAATTAGAGTGCCACAGTTTCGACAGGGAAGTTATGTTTTCACCAAGAAACAGATTGTATGCGCGTGTTACCTTGAAGTCGAATTCATTATGTCGACTTTGACGAGATTACTTTTTTCGTTAAAATACCCGAACTTCGAGTTTTATTTTAATCCACCTCTCCGCAATGCACAAAACTGTTCTAAGTTCAGAAAAAAGCTTTAATTAGAGCTTGTCGAGTTCTATATAATCAGGTTCGACTTTTAGTACGTGGCCTAAGCTTAATAAACATTTAGAATTAAGATTTTGCCCCGACTGAATTTTAGCTCCATATATTTCAAACAGTCACTCGTCATTTCTGTAATCTTTTGGCTGTCAATTAAGCACGTTTTGATCAACTAAACGTCACAATTTTATGTTTTGTTAATGCTTCAAGATAATCCGGACTAGAAATATAAAATTAATATTTTATCCATACTGTGCTTTAAGACGTACAATAAAAGTATATTGCTTACAGGAATACTGTCTACGAGAATGGAAACCACAATTTTGAATGGCTTTGAAAACACTGTTGACGATTGAGCATTTGCTCATAATCAGCAAATTCATACCTTTTCACAATATTTTCAATAGTTGCGGAGGCGTCAAATGCGTATAGATTGTTTAAATGGTAAGGCAAGATCTAAATATAAAACGCTAATCTCTTCCCTGGCTACTCCGAGTCATAGTGTCAAATGCAAACAGCTTAGATATAGATGAGACCCCGGGTTACTCGGCCTCTCATCCGTATCGAAGCTGTTTGACACTCGGGCAATATTTTTTCCAAAAACTAAGTTAATCTGTGAAGTTGAGATTGAAGCAGACGAAATATTGCCCATGCACAGAGTTGCTTTCAGCAGTGAAGGGGTTATGCGAATTACGCCTTGTTCCGTAAGTATCTTGATGAATTTTAATTACCTCCTTATCCGCGTAAATTTGAAAAAAATAATTATATTTTAGAGTTTATTAATAACTAAAAAGGCTGAATTAACTTATCGACTTCAAATTATCTGACTGTTATTGATATGTTGTTTCGTTATCTTTTTAGCTTCCTAAAATGCTTTTTGAAAGTAAGCTCATAAAACACGTTTGTCTAGCTAAAGGTCACACCCTGTTATTCATTCTGTGAAAATTGGCTCGCTTCGAGAGACAAACTTAATTGAACCTTAAAGCTAGCTGTAAATGGATGACGTGCATGTCAAAAGGAAAAGTGCACATTTTCCGCTTTCATTAAAAAGGTTAGCCTGTGTCTAGCTATTCTTGCTACGATGAAACGAAGTAACCACTCACAAAATGACAAAACATTATCCGAATTTCGTTTACAACTGTAACATACGTTCTGTTGAGTTATTGAATGAGCACAACATAGTAAATGGTAGTGTGCACCTTAATTAGTAGGTTCGGCTTTTAACAAGCTATGGTGATTTTTTTTTATCCAAACATCGTAATGCAATTTTGTCTACAAGGCAAATACTTTCTTTTGAAAACACAAATTGACGACATACTGGAATCGAGAAGAGAAATACGATACCAGTGTAACTATATATTAAGACAAATATATGATACCAACCAAATATAAGATGACGTTCATATCAATATACTTATGACTGATACTTAATTTAACTTCTACTTCGAAGAAGCGACTTTTGCGCCGCTGTAGTATTTGACATCTGACACTATTTTAAGAAATAAGCAAGTGCTACATTTCTCATTATATCTTAAAAACCATCAAGTTAGCTTTAAGATCAAATACAACATGACAAGATATGTTAAAACGTCTACATGAAAAAACTAAAGGGGGTATCTAATATGTATTGCTTAAGACATTGTTTTAACAGAATGACACACAGGCTAACATTTACGGGCATTCGACTATTATGGCATTGACGATTCGCACTTTGCCTACTGTATTTTGTATATTGGGCAACAACTCAATTTGCTAAAATGTGTTAAAAAATCGATAACGTCTTCAAAAATCAAGTTTGAACTAATTCGCTCTAATAACAAGAACGTAAAATTGACGAAAAACAACAATACTATTGTATTTGTTGATGTGTTACGTCACATACTCTTTACCGTTATGTGAGAAGGTAATAGTCGAAGAAAGCAGTGCTGGTACTAGTCAATGGGCGCTTGTACTGCCTTCCTTTCTGAGCCTTCACTATATAATTTGTATGTTGTTGTTTTATAGGGGTAACGGGTCGTATATATGACATGTTGTCCAAATAATTAACTGAAGCATAAGTGTTTCGATTAAATTGCAGTAAAACAAATATTCTTCTTATTCCATATCAAAACACTTATGAATCTGTGCATTTGTTGATTAAACGTATGTAATATTGATAAAAGAGTATGCAAACAAAGCAACAACATATATCGATACACTGCCTAGCCAGAATATTGTTTTACGGCTTAATTCGGAATAATAAATAAACGAGTAATGGAACTAGTTAAAATAATTATAACTATATAGGTTATTGGGAGAAGATCGTGTTAACCATGAAGGTTGTTGTGTACGTTGTTGGCAAAAGTCGGGGAGTACTATTTCAGTCAGTTTTGATTTAGATTGTTTCAGTGTCTCGTCTGGTTCCAAATATTCTATCATTCTGATAACATAATATTTTTCATATTATGACACGTACAAGCGTACAAGAATATTAAAAAACCTGACGAAGTAGCATTTTTCAAGACGATTGCATGATTCCTATTCAAAGGCTAAAACTATCGTGAGCTAAGAGAGTTACTCCAACTGTCTCCCAGCAAACAGACTTAATGTTATTACTATAAAAAGTATATAACATGAGTGGTCAATAAAAATAGAATTTATTAAACGAGAATTCTAAAATTGATAAATACGAGCATTGGCAGGATTTTATCAATTCTATTAAACGCGTTTAGTATATTTTGTGTTGATATTTATATCATAATTCAAATGCGACGATAATTAGCGCTAAAAACATTTAACGTCGCTATAGAGTGCAGCCATCCTAACGATATTTATAATGACTTTACGTACCTTGTTACACTAGAAATATACCGAAAATTATACCATTCTGTTATATCACGCTGGAGACGTAATTTAAGAAATTTGGCTCATTGCTCGTGTTCTGTTTCTCTTTTTCACGCCTCCATTATAGGGCTGTAATTCTGCGTTGTCCGATATAGATTGAGTTTTAAACGATTGTAAGTTTAATGGAGACGCCGATGGCATACCAAAACTTCTATGAAATGACAACATGTATTTGAGTTAAAATTTATGCACAACTTTGTCAATGTTGTAGTCGATAATCTGAAATATACAACAAAGTCATTTTAAAAGGATATCTTTAAGCTTTGAGATGGCACAGTATATGCTTTTTGGCGCTAAAATTAAAATTCATGACTGCTACTAGTATAATTAACTCTTATTGTTCCAAACTGTTAACATTTAACTGAAATTTGTTGTAAATTATTTAATTCCCTGATTAAAAACCGACTGATAATAGGGCGTACTAACTGGGAATGCGTTTTTTGCAATGGCGCATACCCCTTATCTTCCACAGAAGTATATTTAAGCACCTCCCTAGCCAATGTAACGAGCAAATGTCTCAATTCCTACGATGATTTCTATACAATTAAAACAAACATTTTTCTTTGGCCTTGAGTTTCATACATTTCATCATCTCTTGTGAATAAGTCTAACAATAGCTTGTGAGTGAGTTAATCAAATGTAAGTTTGGAGCTGAAAGTACTACCGATGGATTCTCAGCTGGAGAAAATCATGGTAACGTGTATCACGACATCACTAGAACACATTAAATTTAAAACACACCCTGACCAAGAAAACGGCATTCAAACCATGCAACGTTGGTTAAAATATGTTGACCATACTTTTAGTTTGCTTCGGGTCACTTCAAATTGGTTTTGTTCTGAATCATTTTTCATTTACCGTTTCGAGCGGAAACTGTGGTCGATCTCAAAATGTCACCTTTGGATTTCTTGTTAAATGTTATTGCAAATGCAGTGACATTTTTCTTGCACGTAAAAAAGCATAGTTGCACTGGCAGTCCAAATTGAATGCATTAGCAATAACATTAAGGTCGATATCTAAAAAAATTAAAAATATCTAAAACTTGCAAATTATCAGTTCAAAAAGTGTAGTGAGAGCCGAACCTTGTGGTAGTACTAATTTAAATTAAGTGCAAATCGATAGAACGTTATGTCTATTTTTACTTCATAAATAAGAAGCTTAAATAAAATGGGAAGCTATAAACATTATAAAGATATTTGAGCTATTATAATATATATTTTAAGGGAGAGTTTGATTTTGTATAAAACAACGATTGCCCGACCCATTGCTCAACATAAACGTTGGACTCGTTCTCGTTAAAAAGTATAGCTACAAAATGAAGATAATCCACTTTATCAAAGAGATTTTCATTTAAATTAATTGATAACGTTGTGAAAAATGAGGAATTTCCTCCAATGGAGCAAGTTCTTACTTCCCGCAATGCCTCTTAGAGTGGTCCACTATAGATTAGCCAAAAACGCTTTTGTGGAGCAATCAGTAAAATTTTCAAGTGTTATTACTGATTTAGGTTTTTAAAGAAAAAGAAATGTATTATTCTTTTTTTAAGGTGGACTTGATCTACACACCTATTGTAGTTTGTTTGTGATACGTGAACATTACGGAACTTATTAATTAAAGAACTGAGTCAGAAATGAATTAAATCGGTAAACAGGTTTTAGAAGGGATTATATTGCCATTTAATGAAAGCGGTATAACGGTCATTTCATAAATATTGTACTATAACTGTAGTATATATTGTGACATCCAACTCCTAATGTTTAGCATACATTGAAGTTCCTATGGTGTCATCCGAGGAATCAAGTTAAATTATCAACGTGAAAAGAATATGCATGAATCTCTGGTGTCATGTCATATCACCATTTGTCAAACTTCTTCAATTAAAGTGTCATTTTGTGACGAATCAAGCCATCAAAGCAATCATAGAAGTCTTTTCCACTTAAGCATTCTGACTCGTCACTTGATTTGAGTTTAAACTCGGTCGTTCAACCTTTACACCCTGACAATGACCTAAATACATTCAGCGACTTAACCACATGCTTATTTTAGACCTATCAATAACGAAACAATCTTTTGATAAGGATAGTTATCTGAAAGAAAGTAAGCTTTAATTTTAATGGTTTTGCAACTGTTGTGACAAATAAAGCATTTGTTCAATCGCTCATATTGAGTTCAAATGTTATCTCAACAGGGGCGTCTAATAGGTGTTTAGAGTTAATTTTAGGAAGCTGATCTAACGAAATACATCCTTTATCTATTTTGGTGCTTTATTTTCTAAGTCATAGATGGTTGAAAATACGACGTAAGGTTAACAAGTTGCAACTTTTGACGGATCCTAACCGTACTATCTCATGATTCTATAGCAATCATATATATGTAAGACCGCATTTTGTCTGATGCAGGAAACAGATCGTCGGGTTTGAGATTTAATCATGTTATAGCAATCGAAATTTAAACGAATAACTTAGTTTACTTAACATGTAAACTGATGACTTTGCAAAGCCTGGCCTCACCATACAAATTCGATGAACGTTCAATTCTTAGTGATCATATCCGAAAGTCGTCTTATTTCTCAAAACGAAATTTTGACATCTTGCAGTAATGTTAAATCGTCCTCTATATATTTTTTTTTATACATTATCCGAATAAAGACCATAATGTTTCCTTTTATTTTCCTAAATGTCTTTCATAACCATTAAAAATGTCGTGTTCCTTTCTCACAAATAATCTTCCTTAGTATCATGAACTTACATCGTAAATGAGTAACACTAGCATATGCAGTAAAGGGTTAAGCAATAAAGCAACCTTTAAACAGGATCATCAAACATTTCATTGTTTGAATAGTTATTCCATATTTGTTTTACACAAGTATCCACAAGGAACATTTGTGAAAAAATGAAATGTAATTTATATTGAATTTGAAAATAGTGCAGGGATTTGATCATTTGTTCCAAATGATCGATTGTTCTATATCCTGTTTTCAATCATCATCTGTTAGGGTGATCCGTAAGTCGCTTCAATTGGTGCTAGCTAGAAATGATTTTAAGCCTTTGTGGATCAAAGATCGATTCCCTCAATAGGTATAGTTTCCCCATAGTTAGTTTGAATATATTGTGTTTCTCTTCATGTACAGAAAACGGGTTGGGCAACAAGTTAACTTGTTAACATTTTAACAGTACCCAGCAAAAAAAATATATCAAAATGAAGAAGGAGAAACAGAGAAAAAAATTACAAAAAAGCAATTGATGTGACAAAAAAAATCCATCCAAATTTATTTGTTTACATGTTACTATAAAAAAGTGTGTGTAAAATGAAAGACTACGTGGAAAGGAAGAAATAGAGAGAAAGTGAGAGAGAGACAGGGATTGAGAAGAAAGTAGAAAGAGAGAAATATTGATTGCTTAGCCCTGTTGTTGTAGAAAACACATTTTAAGTAAATTAGAAACAATTAAAAGAGGTATACTAAAACTGAATTTGTTGCTGTTGTTTTTTTCCAGAAAAAAAAGAAGATAGACATAATTTGTTCTGTTGGAAGATTGTCTTCCCCAAAGAGCAACTTGGATATGTTAAGCGGGTGTAATTATCTAGTTCGTCTAAATAGTTATGTTATGATATTTCTGTACGCTCCCTTCGCAGCGTTCTAAATAATACACTCCGTTTCTATTCAGACGCTGCATTTTTGAATACGATCTCCCG
>JAULCE010281846.1:0-10779 GCA_032359355.1 Macoma nasuta | reverse complement strand
TTCTAAAACCTGGCATATGCCATTTTTCAAAATCGGCACATACATGGTTTTGGAAACAATTGTTGAATATTGTGAAAAAGGATGTCACAGCCATTTTGCCAAATCTGATATGCATCATTTTAGAAGGAATGGTTGGTTTACTTCTAAAACCACGTATGTGTCATTTTTAAAAACATGATATGAGCACTGCTGTGCCATTTCCAACCTTAAGACAGTTCAAACAGTATAGATCTATACCAGATATCTTGTTATAAAAGTGCTTTTAGCTATATAAAAGTCTAGTCAGAACATTAGAGAACAAGTTAGTCATGACTTTTGGCCAGTTTCAAACAGTGTAGACCAAGATCAGATGCCACGTTAGAGACGTGGCGTCTGATCATGGTCTTCACTGTTTGAAAGTCCTTATGGTTGGAAATTGCACAGCGGAGCTCGATTATTATGGAGTAAAGGGTTAATATTGTGTTACAGGTGCTCCGTGGGTTACTATGGATTCCCGTTCTGCATCCCGTGCGACTGCGACATCAACGGCACGGAGGGCGACGTGTGTCAGGTTGGGGGCGGCCAGTGCCCGTGCAAGGACAGCTACGTGGGTGCCAAGTGTGACATGTGTCAGATGGGCTTCTACGACTTCCCAGAATGTGCATGTGAGTTTCATAATGTGACAATGTACTCTCTTCTCAAAAATGTAGTGTACTCAGATTTACATGAAGTTTGATTCAGTTTGAGTCATGATAAGCCCTTGAATTAACCTCTTACCTCTTTCAATGCTGCCTACTATAAATATTGATTGTAAGACTTAAACAGATTCTACATGTAAACTGGATACCCAAATCAGAGGGCACCTACAGGAGTCCTCTGACCTGGATCTTCACTGCTTGCAACAGTCATAGTAAACTTGTTTCACGCACTGAAAGGTTTTATCTTGTATGGCACACCTTATATGGAGTTTAGTCTTAGATCTATTTCATGTTTACCAGCATTCTGTTTGACTGACGTTGCTTTATTTTCTTTGGCAGTGTGCGAGTGTGACGCCATCGGCTCGGCGGACCAGTTCTGCGATATTGACAGTGGCCAGTGTAAATGTGAGATGAACTACGCGGCCCGCAACTGCAGCATGTGTGCCAATGGCTACTTCAGCTTCCCCGACTGTTCATGTGAGTACAGTGCACACCCTTTAGGTTGAAACCAGTTTTGGGTAAAATATTTTAATAAAATAAATAATAGAAATAATTAAATAAACTTAAGCTTTTCCCAAAACCCTAATATTTCGGAACAATTTTGTTACAATACAGTGATATTTCCCCACAAAAGTGTGATTGATAGGCCACATATGTAAACCGCGATACCCCTGGCAGAGAGCCTTCTGATGTGGTATGCATATTGGTTCAACAGCATATTAGAACAATATACAATATTGTAAGACTTTGTGTATCTTATGTATAGTGTGTTCCTGCGACCCCAATGGTACAGAGGAAGAAATCTGTGACAAGGAAACAGGAGAATGCCTGTGCAAGGAGACATTCAGTGGCGAGATGTGCGACTCGTGTGCACGAGGCTTCTATGCTTACCCAGACTGCATGCCATGTATGTGCCGCGAGCCAGGATCCACCTCCAACATCTGCCAGGACAGGTCAGGACAGTGCACCTGCCAACCCAACTATGCTGGGCAGAACTGTGAGCGATGTGCAGCAGGCTTCTATAAATACCCAGACTGTGTTCGTAAGTAGCGATTGTTGACTTCAAAAGTGCTTACTGTCAACTTCAAAAGTGTTAACTGTCAACTTCAAAAGTGCTTACTATCAACTTCAAATTATTAACTGTCAACTTCAAAGTGTTACTGTCAAGTTAACAAGTGTTAACTGTCAAGTTCAAAGGGTTTATTGTCAACTTCAAATGGTTTACTGTAAACTTCAAACAGTTTACTGTCAACTTAAAACAGTTTACTGTCAACTGCAAAGGGGAAACCACATTAATTATTCTTAGGAATCGATTATCAGCTTTTACCTTTATAAAACTGATTTGTTTTTAATAAGACCAATACAAGCCTTTTCTCTATTGATTCACCTTTTGACGCCTTTATAGCATAAATGATGAGCAGATGCTCCGATTTTCCACAATACTTCAAAACGATTTAAAATTGAAATTTTCATTACTCTTCTGTAGTCGTCATTTTCATCAGATGCTTTGTGTACGATCAAAAAATTGTATACAGAGTAAAGGGTTAGGATGAATTGAATAGCTCTGAAAACATAGTGCAAAAAGGATCATTTGCTCATAATGACCAAATGATCTTTTTTTCCAAAATTATTGCAAAGGTCATCTGCTATAGATGCGTCAAAATGAGTATCTATGTAGTGTAGAGTTTAAATAAGTGTTTATAATTTATTTCCACTCCAGCCTGTAATTGTGACAGCTATGGGTCTCTGGGAGAGACCTGCGAGCAGGAGACGGGCCAGTGTGACTGCAGATTCAACTTCCAGGGTCTCATGTGTAGCAAGTGCAAGGAGGGCCTCTACAACTACCCCAACTGCGAAGGTAATGCTGATACAGTGCCGCTTGTATTATGTCTAATGCGACCTCTCATTGAAGAGGCATGGTGGTAGCTTAACCCATTCATATAATTATTTGTACTGATTCAAAGTAGTTGGTGTATACAGTGATATACATGTATATGTGTATTAAATAAATTATGCCATATACCCATAAAACTATATATCATTGGAAAGGGTATGAATATTTCTTTCAAAATAAATTGCGCAAATTACCAAAAAAAGGATATAATTAATATTCATATATGCAAATTAGCTCAGACAATGTCAAAAAGTCATATTATCTTCTTATTTGTGTTCAGTTTTTCAAATTCAGTTGCCTAAAACTGTTTTTTGTATCAGATATCTAACTATATTAGCTCTGCTCTATTTTTATTATATATTCCGTGATATATATGTAGGTTTATATGTTGTTGGCGACTTTATTATAAAATCAAGTGCCGGTATACAAACCCTTTGTTAGGATAATTGACTTGTGTCTGGTGATCAGTTGCACCATGTGTATGGTCACCCTTTTTATCATTGGCTTTTTGGGGCTAAGTGGTATTTACTGGGTCCTGGATCCGCGCCCCTGAGCATGCATACAACAACCTCAACTATGATTTCGACATATATTTGACCATCCTGATGACCACTCCCATCCTAAGAACCATGCCCAATTTTAAATCCAACCCTGGGGGCATGGGAGGGAGTTGGATTGAGATATTTCTTTGGTTTCGGGAATATCAGCGTCAATAGCAGATGGTTCTAAACCAACACTGACCTTTTAATCGCCCAAAAAATCAAATTCGTCACTATCGATATCATCTGGCATTGACAGAACTATTTGCCTGACTTTCTTGGCAGAAAATCCAAACCTTCTAGCCATTCCAACCCTCAAAAAAACCCTGATAAAAGCTGGGTTTTTTTTCCCACTGTTTTTGCTTCTCTGAGATCCATTGATGTTTACCTCCGATAAAACGGTGTTACAAGGTTCCTCGTACAAATGCCTGTTAACTTATGCGCGGTTATGTAACCAAGGTATAAAACTGCAGTTTAAACCGCGCTTGCAAACGAAAGGGATAAGGTAGATTAAAATTAAAGCAGGAAGCTCTTCATTACTTTTGAGCTGCATAAAGTATCTAAGGTCATCAATATGGGCACAGAGGGGTTTTACTGTATTACTGTTGAGTCTTGTCATAGGTCTTATAAAGTTGATTTTTAAGAGTGGTCATGCAAAAAGGTCTAGCGAATAAAAATATTTTGGGCAAACTAGAAATGTACACATTATCAAAATTCCTGATGACAAAATGTCATGTTATCACTAAAAGATTGGAAGACTTTCCTCCACTTAAAATTTTATCATTGCCTAATTATAATGAAGTCCATTGGATGTGTTTCTTGCTGTAGAGTTAATTAAGTCCTTGATGTACTGTGAGTAGATTTCTATATTTTCTAGCTATAGAGTTCTATATTTTCTTGCTGTAGAGTTTTATATTTCCTTGCTCTAGAATTCTATAATCTCTAACTGTAAAGTTTTATATTTTCCTTGCTGTAGAGTTCTCTATTCTCTTGCTGTAAAGTTTTTTATTTCCTTGATGTAGAGTTCTCTATTCTCTTGCTGTAAAGGTTTACATTTCATTGCTGTAGAGTTTTATATTTTTGTTGCTGTAAAGGTTTACATTTCATTGCTGTAGAGTTATATATTTTTGTTGCTGTAAAGGTTTATATTTCAATTGCTGTAGAGTTCTATATACCTTTTCTGTAGAGTTCTATATTTCCTTTCTATATTTCCTTGCTGTAGAGTTTTATATTTCTTTGCTGTAAAGTTTTATGTTTCCTTGCTGTAGAGAAGGGTAATTCGTTGCTTTAGAGTTCTATATTTTCTTGCTATAAAAATCTATTTCCTTGCTGTAGAGTGTAACTGTAACCCGGCTGGTGCCCGCCAGATCCCTGGCTACCCACTGGGCGGGTGTGGCGAGGAGACCCGGGGGCTGCTGTGTGAGTGCAAGGCCAAGGTGACGGGTCGTATCTGCGACACGTGCTTCCAGGGCTACTGGAACCTCAACAGGAACAACCCTGATGGCTGTGAAGGTGAGAGAGGGGTTCTCCTTCAGGGAGAATTGGTCATGAACAATATACAGTCAAACCTGTAATGAGCGGCCACTAGTAATCAAGGAATTTGTGGTCTGTAAGACTGGTGGTCATTTAATGCAGAACGAAAGTAATGCTGAAAGCTCTGCATTACTTTCATTCTGCATTATGTGACCACCTGTCATTGATAGTCTCTATACACTCTTATTTGATGGCTGCTGAAGAAAGGTTCAACTGTATACGCCTTTCTAGGCTTTTTGCAAACAGTGTAGACCCAGATCAGACAGCTCAAATAGGAGCTGTCTGTTAAAAATCTATTAGGTTTGAGTGTTACCCACCAGCCAAGTTAAAACAATTGCCATATCTAAAAGCTTAATATAATTCAATAATTTTTAAGTATTCAATGGTTATAAAACAGTATCATTAAATAATTTAATATCATTGATAATTCTTTTGAAATTTGACCTTAATTAGGGTGGCCGTATTTTGGAATGGCCCTAAGGATTGTGCTGTATATTCGTCTACAAGATCAAAAGGGTCAATACTCAAGACACCAATAATTATAGATACTCGCCTGTCTAAGCATAAAGCTTACTTTTATAACTCCAAAAATCTTATACCTGCCGGATAAATTGCTGTTAATATCTTGCAGACTGGATGAGCTGATTTTACAATTCATTTTGATCAGTGTGGTCAACCAGAAAGACATAATGTAGATCCTGATCAGACTGCTCCTGAGGAGCAGTCTGATCAGGGTCCACACAATTTGTACATGGCCATCTGACTGAAGTAATTTCCGTTTTATTTTACCAATCAATTTGCTACTTTCCTCTACCTCTAGCCTGCTCCTGTTCCGATGCCGGCACTATTGCGGGAATGAACATGTGCAACATGATCACGGGTCAGTGCGTGTGCAAGGTGGACGTGGGAGGGCGCAACTGCGACACCTGCCAGGATGGCTACTACAACCTGCACAAACAGAACCTCTTTGGCTGTGTTGGTAAGTACAGGTAGACAGGACAGGATTGATGATGCTGTTAAACCGGACCTATACAGTACAACATCTCTGATATGACCACTTAAAATATCCCATATAGACATCCTAAGAGACAGGTAGGAGCTTAATGTAGGTTGAAATTAATGCAGAAAGCTCCCATAGGAGCTTTCTGCATTACTTTTGATCAACATTATTCTACCACATGTGTATTAGGACCTCAATGCGACTTCATTGAGTGGTCGTATTAGAGGGGTTTTACTGTATAACCAAGATTTTATTGATTTTTATGCCCCCCACAAAGTGGAGGCATATAGAGTTGCCCTTGTCCATACGTCTTAAAGAAAAAGTTGCAAAAGTGTCATGTTGACTTTTGTTACTCGAAACTCCAAATTTCAACATTGGATATCTTATTCAATTTTATTGCCAATGCACTAACATTGTGACTGCCAGTGAAACATGGAATTTTTCACTGGCAGTCATATTTATAGCGCAGTAGCTATGAAATTGAGGTCAATATCCTCATTTGAAATTTTGAGTGAGCAAGATCTCAACTGGAGTTGTTAAGTGAAAGCCAGGCCAGGGGCTACACTCTTTGTGCATGCCTTGGTGGCTAACAGTATAGAGTAATGACAGTACATATTATTTATTTTCAGAGTGTGACTGTGACATTGGAGGGTCTGAGTCGCTGGTGTGTGACAAGGAGACTGGACAGTGTCCCTGCAAGCCCCGTGTGGAGGGAAAACGATGCGACCTGTACGTATTGCAAATATATTGCAACAGCTTTATAGTTTCTACGATCTAGCTTTTCTTGGATTCTAACCCTTTATGCCATATACTATATTTACCTATCCACATGAAGAGCATCTGAAGAAAAGGAAAGATATCTAATTGAAAGGAACATGCCAAATTTGATATTGCAAATTTAAAATGTGAACATTGAGTAGCCATCTTGAAAATCATAGTCCCTGTGGCGTAGAATCCTCATTTTGCAAAACTAATAATAGAGAAATTTATTATCTAAACTTAGAATTATCAATGCAATGTTTTCTAAAGCCATCAGTTACAGAGGCTCTAAAAGGCACTTTTGTGGATGAAAGGGTTATTGTGAGAATGAAATTGAGAACTATAAACAAGTATACCTGCTCTCCATATGGTTGATATGGCATATGCTGAACATAATAGAAACATAATTAATCCTTAAACCTCCTTTCAAACCTAACTGAAATAAGTGAATAGCTAGGATCCGGATAAGAGGATGAGAAACTGGTCATCTGCAACAGACCCAAGCTGTCTGGAACCCATTTGATCTTATACAGAAAATGTCATTGGGTGAATTTTAATTTGAAGCTGCAACCATTTTGGCGACATTTTCAGGGTCAAAGATTTGACTATGCTGCAACTCTCTGGGCTACTTTTTAACGGGACTCCAAGTTGGATTTTCAGTTCAATGAAAGAGCACCTTATGCAGTTGCAGATGACAATCTAATATCTAAACACAAAACCTACTACAAAATGCAATTTTCTAAGTACAATTAGGATCATGCAAAAAGCAAGCTAGACTTTTTTGCGAATATGTCAAATACGTGTTAAAAAAAGTCATAGATTGGACATTTCAGAAGGTAAGTCAAAATCAAGTTACTTTAAAAGAATCAAGGTCTACAAATGCTTCTCAAACTGAGCTTTTCCTCAACCTCATATTTCAACTCTCGATTTCCCTCAATTTTTTTTGACATTTCAATAAAATTTTGGTTGCCAGGGAACAATCTCATTTACCAATTTGCAGTCAAAATTTTACTGAAGTTATAAGAAATTAAGTGAAATTTGGTAAAACTATTGTCTGAATGTCAAACAGCTTCTGTCCGGAGCACGCAATGTAACCAGAGGTCATGAAGATATGATACTATCGAATGGTCATAACATATCTAGTTTGATAGAGAAATGTATAAAAAATTGTCAGAAATGCTTTATTAACCCTTTACTCCTGTCTCCATATGCTATTTTAAAACTCATTCACAAAGAAATTATATGATGAATAGGAAGATTATCTAGGCGAAAGCAAAACACAAATTTTGAATGACTTTGAAAACATTGTCGAAAATGGAGCATTTGTTTATGGGCAATGTTTTCAAAAGTCATCTGTTACAGAGGTGTTAAAAGGATATGGAGTAAAGAGGCCTGAATAGTACAGCTTGATTATAGACGAATGGCACAGAGAACAATACACAACTGCAACATTGTCCTACCCTCCTAGACTCACCTGGTAGCCTCCAGAACCCCTCCCCCTGTTTCCCTGATTCTGGCCCCTCTGGCCCCCCTGCTGGGACCCGCTGGAGTACGACCCTCTTGAAGAACCGCTGGAGTACGACCCTCCTGAAGAACCGCTGGAGTGTGACCCTCCGCTAGAGTAGGATCCTCCATAATATGACCCACCTCCCTAATGAATAAAAGACACAAAAATACAGGAGTGACAATGCCCATCCAGGTTAACCGTTTACTACACATGCTATATTTAGACATATCTACAAGGAAAGAATCAATGAAAAGGATGTATATCTTGTCATAAAGGATGCCAATTTTGAACGTTTTCAATACACTGTGGGAAATGGGAAATGGGAGTATTTGCCCGTGACTCGTCTGCTACAAAGGCATCAAAAACCTTGTTTGTGCATTAAAGGGTTAACTCATTACTAAACGGTAAACCCCTTCCGTGTTAACCCTTCACTTCATGAATATTTATACAGTAAAACCTCTCTAAAGCGGCCATTCTTTAAACAGGTATGAATTGATTCAGAGGCAGGTGGTTGCTTAATGCAGGATGAAAGTAATGCATAAAGCTCCTATAGGAGCTTTATGCATTACTTTCAGCCTGCATTAGGCAGCCACCGGTCTTAAAATTCTAAAATGAGTCGCATTTTTGTTGGCCGCTATAGACAGGTTTAACTGTACATTGTATACTTATGAATGTGTTTAACCACAAATAATCATCCTTTTTTCATTACACTTAGCAGGTGCAGCATTGACATCTGGTTTTGTTTCTTTGTTTTGTTGAGTTTTGTTTCCATATATCACTAACTTATACATTTTGGCATCTGTTTGACTATTTGAGTTCCTCATTTTGTGTGTGGTTTGTCCTCGTCTAGGTGGCATGATGTTTTGGTTGCTTACCCACGAAGCATGCACTTGAAACCCAAGCAGCGGAGGTTCACAGTACCAAGTTATAGTTTTCTTAACAAGGAGAATCTTCAGGTATGCAAGCTCAGTTTTTTGACTTCATTCGTCTCTTTTCCAACTCTGTGTATAATATAATTATGCAGAACAGTAATTACAAAAAAGGCATGAGGAGCTGGTGTACATCTGTTAAAGTTTTTGTGTTATCTTGTTTGTCTTTTGTTTAGGGTGTGCATACTAAATTCAATGAATAATGCACTTGTTGGATTAAACAGATCAGCGCTAACATGATCTGACAAAACTTAAAAGATGCCTGATTCACCTATGGTATGAATTCTTTTGGTTCTATTTCATTGATTCTGGCTATCAGAAAATAAACAGCCATTGTCGTCTTTATAAAACCCATTACATGATTTGCTATTTTTGTAAAAATATGAAAATATAGATTTATCTAGGAGAAATGAAAATGACTTTTTCTACTGGTTTTGAAAACAATGTGGGAAATGAAATAATGTCTTGATACAAGCAAGTGCAATATTTCCCATAATGTTTTTCAAAAGTTTCATGCTACAGTTTGTCAAAAGGCATTTCTGTATGGGAAAGGATCAATGCCCGACTAATTATGCCCCCCACAAAGTGGAGGCATATAGAGTTGCCCTTGTCCGTACGTATGTCCGTCCGTCCCGAAGATTTTGTATGATCTAATTCTTGAAAAGTGTTTGTCCAATTCTCACCAACTTTACACACATGTTTGTGACCATAATATCTTGATCAAGTTTGACAGCCATGTAAATCACTTTAGTCATTTTGGAGTTGCGGTCTTTTTCCTGGAAATATTGCATTTTTGACAAAGCACAAGAGGGGGCATCTGTGTCCTATGGACACGTTTTCTAATTTTTCCTTCATTTCAATGGTATGACTTTAATTTTTGACCCTTTACCGCTTGATATTTTAAGACTTCCCCATAGCTAATAAAGGTTTAATGAAAAGGAAGAACATGACTGTACATGAGAGGAAAACACCAATTTTGGAAAACATTGTGGGAATTGCAGAATTTACTCATTATGAGCAAACCACTCATTTTCCCATAATGCTTACAAAACCTAAAAAAGTATTCAAAAGAGACCAACCTGCAAAAGCGCATCTATGTGGTAAAAGTTAAGTCAGTCATGGGGGAGTTCCTGTCTGACAAGATTTTCCCAGATCATTGGAAATAGTGGCAGATTTAATAGTTTCCAGGCAATGTTCTTTCATGTTCAGCCAGGAGTTGTCAGGTTAAAAAAATATTTATGATATGCATGCTTAACTGGAGTCCTGGTGTATACTTGTTTACAGATGGCGACCGTAACACCTGAGAAGAAATTCCACGTGTTCTCGAAGGAGGAGCTGGAGGAGGTCATTAAAGACATCTGATCCTGCACACAGACTTTTTAGACATACAATTTTCATTTGAAACGAGCAGAGCCCTAGATTACAGTGTATCTCATAAAATGCATTAGATGTTTCCACACTCTACATTACCCTTCTACTCCTTGAATAGTTCTGTGAAGACTCCACACCCCCCTTGGAATATTGATCAAATATTTCCACACTCTCCAGGTCTACATTAATACTTTAATGCCATGAATAGTTCCTTCAAGGCCATGTCCCCTTGGAATATTAATCAACTAAACTAATAATTAGAATTAACATGCAGATATAGCCATATTTTTTCCAAAGACTTTGAATAACAGACAAACAGAGCAGACCTTGATTTGACAGCTCTTGTAGGAGCTGTCTGATCTGGGTCTACACTGTTTGGAAAGGGCTTATTTAGGGAGTATCCGGTTAAAACTTACCTAGCTACCACCCCTTACTTTTTCCCGCCTCTGTAGGACATGAACTTTATAAAATTGTGGGTAATGGAGTATTTGCTCATCAAGAGCAAATGCTCCATTTTCCACAATGTTTTCAATACTATTTAAAATTGGCATTTTTATTCCCGAATAATAA
>JAULCE010281624.1:0-10779 GCA_032359355.1 Macoma nasuta | reverse complement strand
AGGTGATTTTTCAAACAGCTTGGATCAGGATCAGATGCCAAGTAACTCCAAGCTGTTTGACACTCAGACAATTAAGTTTCACCAATTTTTAAGTAAATCCATCAACATTTAAAAATGAAGCAGATGATAAATTTAGCAGACGACAATTTTAGCAAGTGGGCTAGGGGTTAAGATATTTAGATATTCATCCTTTATATCAGATGCTTTTATTGGTGGATGAATCTTAAATTATCATATTAGGTAAAGGGTTAAGACTCATCCTTAAGGAAAAAATCTGATGAAAAGGTCATGTATCATCTTAAATGGAAAGAAAAAGCTAAATTTGAATTTATTTGAAAATTTTGTGGGAAATAGAGCATTTAATGCCGACTCGGCTCTTTTTCAGCGCTATTATTCCAGCATCTTGTCACGAATTTTACCATGTGTGTTCATTTAAAGGTAGAATTGGATGTCCTCTAAGGTTGCAAACAGTGCAGACCGTGACCAGCCCCCAAGTCAGTCACGTGGTCACTGGTCTGGGCTGCACTGTTTATTATGTCCGAGTGCCCCTTTTCACGTGATGTGACCCATATTACAGACGAGTCTATTGTTGATCCAGCCACACTTTGGTTCCCAGCTAAAAGTGGCTGGATAGTGAAGCGGCTGGATTAATGAAATTAATCTTTCATGAATACTAATATATAGAGGAAAATCTATTCCCAAGAATTGCTGGCTAGATAGTGAGGGAACCGGATTAATGGACACTAGAAAAACAAGCCACTCAAAAATGAGACATTGGAGGTCTTTAAGATAGGTGGTTGCTTAATGCAGAGCTCAAGTTATGCAGAAACCTCTCAAAAGAGCTTTCTGCATCACTTTCATTCTGCATTTAGCAACCATCTGTCATTAATAGTTGATCTGATACCTAATTCGACGGCTGTTTAGGACGGATTTCACTATTTTTATAAGTTCAAATTACCTGCAGTTGGAATTAAACTTTTACTTTGAGTAATTGGAACTAATCAAAATAGGTCCCAAAACTTCAACACCTCTACACAAGGCAAAATCCTATGTTTTTGGTTCAAATCTTAGTTTCAATTAAAGCATGCAAAGTCTACCAAACAGAATTTGAGTTTATGAGTTTTGACTGCTTTCAGATATCAGATATCAAGGATTGACTGCAGTTAACTAAAACATTTATCAAGTGTTTTTTTTATGAAACAGATTCTATTTATGCCCTAGCCCGGCTTTCACAAAGTGTCTCGAGTCGAGATCTTGCTTAAACTCAAAATTTCAACATTGGATATCTCATTTAATTTTATTGCTACTGCACTAAAATTGTGTCTGCCTGTGAAACATTCGATTTTTGACAGGCAAGCAAAATTATAGTGCAGTAGCAATAAAATTGAGGTCAATATTTGATATTGAAAATTTGAATTTTTGAGCAAGATCTCGGCTGTAGAGGCTTTGTGAAAGCCGTGCCTGTTCTATACCAATTATTCATTTCTTGTTAAGAGTATTGACGCTACCTGTATATGGAGTTATCCTCTCCTTCAACAGTGGCAAATCTGTCTCCCAACATTTTAGTGGCAGGATCACGGTTTGCTGAAAATGCAAAATGATATGCCTGATCAATCATGACCTTAATATAAGTAAGGTAGGATACCGTTACAAATGAAACGATACAATAGCGTGAGTGAGAGAATACCGGTACCAACAAAATGATACGGTATTTTTAACGGTACCAATACCGATAGTTTCAAAACTATATTAAGTAAGTATATATAGTGTTGATTCTTTGTTAAATTTCAAAGTTACTGCATCCATGTTATTAAACAGATTGTTGACCTAATGCTGCGTAGGTATTAAACCCTTTCAGTGATAATAATTGGCACCTTCAACATGTTGTTACCAACCATGACTTGCTGTCTGCTTACTCTGGCTACCGGCCTCAGATACGTAAATTGTTACACTGAAGAAACAAATACAAGGTCTGATTTCAACTTTTTATAAGAAGGTATGAGGCCCCTTGATTAATCAATTTTATAATTTTAGAGTCTAACAAGCTTTACATTGACTGATAAAAACATTTAACTTCAATACAAATGTGTCTGCCAAAAGCTATGTAATAATCAGTATGGACTAAAACTCTTATCGTGACCACACAAATTGACAATTACTACGCAGGCTTGGGTAAGTTTAATAGGCTAAATCAATATGCTGTGTTAGGTTTTTTCATTAATGTTTCTCATGTAGAAGTGCCACATGGCTTTACAACTGCACGGAACAGGAGAATTAATATTTTGAAATAATTCCCTCCCCTACCGGGATTTGAACCCTCGACCCATATGGCGGACGCGCCTAGCAATGAAACCACATGGACGTTACTGACTGAGCTAACCGGGCAACCCCAAAAAAGATTGCTTAATTAACCCATATAAGGTCGATGTCATTTCAATACACGGGAATTGCGGGAAATTGTTGCATATGCTGTATTAGGTTTTTTCACTTAAGTTTCTCATGCAGAGGTGCCACATTGCCCACAACGCTTTACAACTGCACGGAACAGGAAAATTAATACTTTGAAATAATTCACTCCACTACCGGGATTCGAACCTGCGACCCCTACGACGGACGCCCCAAGCAGTGAAACCATGTCAACGTTACCAACTGAGCCAACCAATATGGCTGCGCCCATTCTTAATTAAGACAAAATTAACTGTTTGGCGAACTTAGGAATGTGTTTTGTCGGTGTAACATCTTTTTTTCTGGGAACCATTTTTGACTGAATATCAATAACAGTACCGGTACTTTCTAAAACGGTATATACCGGTACTTTTTAAAGCAAGTTTTGGTACGATTCTGGTACCGAGTTCCGGTGTCCAACCCTCAACATAAGCTTTCTGCATTACTTCAAGGTTGGTTCTGCATAAAGTGACCACTTGTCAGAAAGATCACAGCTGCATCTCATCATATTTTGAATGGTGGTTCAATAAAAGTTTGACTGCCCATTTAAATACTTTTACCATTGGTAGACACTGAAAGCTAATCTTAACCATTTACTCAAGATGCATTTTTTAGATTAATCTACAAAGGGATCAGATGAAATAGATGAATATCTAAGAGCAAGACAAGTTCAATTTTAAGTAGTTATTGAAGTATGTGAGAATTGAAGTATTTGCTCATCATGAGAAAATGCTTTATTTACAATAATAATCTCAAAGAGGATCTGCTACAGGTGTCAATGGCACCTGTATGGCGTAAAGGGTTCATTCTTAAAGTCACATTGCATATATAAAGATTACCTGGCCCGGCTTTCATAAAGTGACTCCAGTCGAGATCGTGCTCAAACTCAAAATTTCAATCTCAGATATTGACCTGGATTTTATTGCTACTGCACTATAACTTTGTCTGCCAGTGAAACATGCAGTGTTTTACTGGCAGACAAAATTTGAGTGCACTGGCAATAAAATTCAGGTCAATATTTGAGATTGAAATTTTGAGTTTGAGCACGATCTCGACTCGAGTTGCTTTCTGAAAGCTGAGCGAGGAGCTCAATAGCATCTAGATATTGGGCTGCTTGGGCATCTTAATAGTAAAACAAAATACCCATAGGCTAGTATGTCATATCTCTTAGTCTTTACCCCTTCAGTCTCATACTGTCGATCTTGTAAGAAATAAATGAAAATGTCTATTACTGCAATATGGCACTTGTGTCTTATCTAAGACCACTGAAGATACAGCAAAGCCCTCTAATGCAACCACTAAATATAGCCCACATGGACAGTCATACAAACAGGTGTTAGCTTAATGCAAGTCAAAAGTAATGCAGAAAGGAGCTTTCTGAATTAATTTTGATCTACATTAAGATACCACATGTCTATTAGGGAATTTCTTGATTCTTCATTGAACGATTGTATTATAAAGATTGTATTATATTTACTGTATAAATATTCTGCAAGCTAAGATGGGCAAACATACCCTCGAGGCAGCTTCTGACTTCCATCAATTTCTGTTCCCCGGCCATTCTAAGTACATTCTCAGCAAACTCTAAAGACAGCACCGACACATGGAACTCGTTGGTGCTCACTTTTTTCAAGGTTAACAATGGGGTGCCATCCTTCTCACTGGTCTGTGATGATACCATATCTTCTCCCCTGGGTAACAAAACATATCAAACCTGTAGATCCAGGCAGTTTCATGAAACTTCTCATATAAAGAACTTGCTGTTTATCACAAAATATTTGTTGTTTCCAGGTTAATGTTACTATCACAAATTTCCTTATCTTACATAATTGTGTAAGACAAGAAATCACGTCAGACATACGTAGCTACAAATCGTACCATATTGCACTGAATGACGGCATACTACACATGTAGTTAGCTTCAGTTTAATTCAGCTATCACTTAACTTGTTTCAGTACCAAACACAATCTTAATTAAATTATGTGATAAAACAATTTGACACTTTCAGCCTTTCTTAAACTCATCCAGAATTAAATGTTATTAAGTTCACAAAAGGCTTGCTTAAAAACATTTTTCTAGACTCGTTTAAGAAAAGCATATATATCTCAAAAGATAACTTCTTATATCAACTTGCCTACATCATTTCTGAATCTTCCCTATCTGCTCTACAAAACATGTCCAACTCACTGGTAAACACATATATAAACACTGTATCAATGTCACAAGAGAATGACTAACATGTCTGTGAATAATTAACAAGCTTTAAGAATGCATAGTAATGAAAGAATTTAGGGCAAAAAGCTTTAAAAACTTTTCAGTCTGTGTCCTTGATAATTCTCATGCATCTGATCAGTTAAATAAGTGCACCAGATCTGGCTTTCACTAAACATCTACAGCCAAGATAGTGCTCAATCTCATGATTTCTCATTCAATTTTATTGCTACTGCACTTAAATATGACTGCCAGTCAAATTTAAAAGTGCAGTAGCAATAAAAGTAACTTTAATTATCTGAACTCAAAATTTTGAGTTTGAGCGCAATCTCAGCGCGACATATTTAGTGAAAGCCAGGACAGCTCAGACTTGACTTATGAGATGAGGATAATCTCAGATGACTCAGAGCAAAACACTTTATTTATGTGCAGTAAAAACCCTCTTACTTTTCTGTATAGCTGCCTGACAGTTTCTCAGGTCTTAGTGTAGTTGACCAGGTCAGTGGTGACTTAAAGACAAGTTTGCCTTCCTCTGGGTTCTTAACAGAGAAGCCGTCCACCCACTGCATGATGGCATTGAGAAGGTCCTCGTTCAACTTGGTGAATTCTAGTTTGCCCCCAGACCCGCCCTTGGCTGAGGTCCACTGGGCCGCACGCTGAAGTGCTTGTCCCATCCTGGCAGGTTTGTGTTATGTCAAGCTTTCTTTATGGTTCTAAAACAAGAATGAAAATATCAGAAAGAGGAATTTAATAATTAATGCATGTTTCAGCTGCTCCATGAAACTTTATGGTTCTGAATGCACAGCTGTCAGCAAACAGTATAGACCAAATTCATCTGTGGAATCTAAAAGATGACATCTGATTAGTTTTCTCTGTTTGACATTCAACCTCTCATGAATTCTTTTTTCTTACCTGTCACTGTAGACCCTGATATGATGCAATTTCTCTGATACTATGACTTAGCTCAAATTGTAATGCCATAAGAAATGTTTTCCATTGATCTTTTTGAACATGTCTGAATAACTTTCTACTTAGGATACAGAACCTGAGTATCAATTAACAGCCTATATCCACAGTAAGCAGTCTTCACCATTACCCACTAGCCCAAAGCCTGTGACGAATGTAACCGAATATTCTGTTAAGAAACATATCCATCAGACCTAGGGATCTAACTCGGGACCAAGAAATTCGCAGTCGAGCACTCTACCAACATCACCATAAAAGCATGCTTGTACAGCAAGGCCGTACAAGTGTTGATAACCTAAACACTGTGACATAAATAACATGGATTTTGAGCCAGCATGAAAAAATAGAAACTAGTCTGATCGGGTTAGTGCTTTTTGCAACTGTTAATGTATCATTTCTAAAGGTAGCAGTCTAAAACTAATAATGTATTTAAAAACAACATCCAATCCTCAGATGCTTAAAAAATATGTTGCTAAATGTTCTAAATTGTGTAAGTCCTTCTTTGTCCGCTTTAAAAAGTCTGGTACAAAATGCTGAATTTGAAATACTTTGAAAGGTGCTAAACCCGATATTGTCCCTTGTGAATGGCTTACTACTTTGAATTCAGCAATCTTCGAAATCAGCACTAGCCCGATAGCCAAAACCTAGTAAAAATCGTTTCGGGCTAGTGCAAATTTGGGCCTTTCTAGCCCGAATGGCTAGTAAAAAAAACAATAATAAAAATTGCATGAACAATTATCTGACCAATATCTTGATTTCTTCACAGCCAAACTTTTCTCAGTGTTTCAAGATATTTTCGTAAATTCAATAAAAGCGTGACAAAATAATACGCAGACATCATTTCTAGAAAGATTAAGTTTCACTCGCCAACCCAGATAGTTACTTTGTCAGCTCCAAATAACAGATGCTAAAGTAATCTAACAACTGTCTGAAGTTCTCACTGACTTATCACTTGTCACAGATCAACTGTTAGATCTTAAACTTCCATAGTGATATAAGAATACACAAGGGTTTCTATAATACAAACCCTAAACTGCAAAACAAACACACTGTAGTATTCGCAAATGCAAGTACTGTAGCATTAATCAACAAGCATCATAACTATAAATGAGCAAATTTGTATATACTTTCAATGTTTTCTTTTTTATTCAATAATAAGATTCAAATAAGCGAATGCAATGGAAAATATACTTACGTTTCGGATCCAGGATCAAAATTGTGTATGATAGTTGCATGATAGTGATGGTTGCTATGCTAATCAACGCATGCGCACACGTGAATAGCGAAAAAATTACTTTACTGTAAGAATTAGGCACTGTAATTGGGGGAAAATGCCGGGATCACATTTTACAAAAAGCCTGGACCCGGGACGCAAAACATAGGAGACAAAGAAAGTCGCTATAGCGTGGTTATTATTCGAAGTAATCTTGAAAAAAAATGTTAATATAATATTTCTGACAATGTGAATTGGTTAATGTCAAAATATTAGTAAAAAAAGTGCACGAAATTCGATAAATTATCGATATTTGTATTGTAAACCCATCTAATATTCTTGTCATAAAACACAATTAGTGTACATTTTGTAGTTCAAACAATTTATGAAACACTTATAGAACCTTTGGCAATCCCCCCGTCTCATCAATGCCCAAAATATATAAATAAGCCAATGAAGAAGACGACGTTTTAAGCAGACACTACCCGAAAGGCCTACCTGTTCACATATTTCAATGAACTTTTTAGGTCATTGCATATTCCGATAATTTTTATCAATATGACGATTGTCGATTTCCTGCAAAATATGCATTAATTCATAAAACAAAGTATGACAGAAGTTGAAGACAACGCTTAAGGAATTTAACTACAGATCTTAGGACCAAAGACGTTGTATACCGTGATATGCTGTTACGACAGTCAATAGCTTTAATAGGATTGTTATTGGGAGGGCGGTCTTACCATGTAGCACACAGCAAGTGGTGGGTATCGCTTATCTCTCGAATAAACTTATTCCCAATTTCCATGTTACATATTGTCGTATTAAACTTTCTCGTGAAAGAACCGTATAACAAGTTGTGGTTTGGAAACTGACCATGGTTTAACCCCATAAACAGTGGTAACCCAGACCAGATACATAGTAATTTGTGACTGTGGTGATACAACCAGCCAGTTTGGATCCGTATCGTCTATTCTGGATCCAAGCTATCTGACACGCTGGGGCTCAGCATCACAAACATACATGTACTTTAAAATGTTTTCGCCCTGGAATCCGGCAACCCGTGTTGGTCTGATCTGGATCCAATCTGTCTGACACTCAGGGATTCACTAGGAATAGTGTAAAAAAACTAATATCAGATAATTAGCCCGCTATTCGCGACTGTGATGATACCAACCACCAGTTAGGATCAGACGCAGAGTAACTCGGCGTATATTATGGAACCAAGCTGTCTGACACGCAGGGGCTCAGCCTCACAAGCATACATGTACTTTGAAATTATTCGCTTTTAAACCTGCCTTTATAGTATCCCATTGAATCCCGGATCCCGGCTTTTCACAAACTGTCTCCCAATCGCCAGCAGCCCCCAAAACAAAACCCGGGACCCGGGATTCAAAGCGATTGTATCGGCGACAAAGCAAGTCGCTATAACGTCATTATGATTCAACATATTATCGGGTAAGCAACACACATATGATATTTATGACATTGTGAATTGATTTAGGTCAAGTGTATTTTAATCCGACATATATTTTCGAGAATTTATCGGGATTCGTCTTCTAATAGTCTTGCCATAAAATAAAATTGGTGTTTGGATTCTGATCAGACGCAGAGTAATTTAAAGTACAATCTGGATCCAATCTGACTGACACTCAGGGACTCACTTGCAACAATGTAAACCGAGATCATATACACTTAGTCCGCTATTCACGACTGTGATGATACCATCAAACCGTGTTGATCCTGGTCAAACGCAGAGTAATTCGGCGTACGATCTGGATCTGATCTCTCTGACACCCAGGGACTCACTTGCAACAATGTAAACCAAGAAATCCTGTTAGTTTAAACAAAGAAAACACATACTCATCTTACTATTTATTCGAACGATAATCTTGATTGTTTATTATTCAAGCACTATAATAAACATGGTGTAAATACGGAACGATCTGATACCATTATCATTTTAACCCTCTACTCAATAGATACGTCTGTAGTAAATGACTGGTGAAAACATTGTCGAAAACGGAGCATATATTCGTAATGAGAAAATGCTCCATTTCCCTCAATGTTTCAAATAGCCACTTTCATTGAAAATAAGTCTTAAAATACCAAATGGAATACAGGGTTCATCAAAATATGATATTTTCGAACTCGGTTTTGATTAATGTTTTATTCGAAACTCTAATCAGAACCACAAACATCTGTTTTGCTGTTAGACGCGTTTCGCAAATTTGGGAACTATTTTTTCTTCGGGAAGCCCCGCATTCGAGATTACGAGGATTTACTGTATATGAGCGCTGCTGTGCGATTTCCAACCATAAGGAATTTCAAGCAGTGTAGACCAAGATCAGACGCCACGTCTTTGACGTGGCATTTGATCTTGGTCTACACTGTTTGAAATTGGCAAAAAGTAATAACTGTTTTGTTCACTACCATTTTGACTAGATTTTTGTATAGCTAGATGCACTACTTCTATTATGACATCTGGTATAGATCTACACTGTTTGAACTGTCTTATGGTTGGAATTAGCACAGCAGTGATCATATAGATTAAGTATCACTTCCACCTGTAAGTTTCGTTATCACACGAATACGTTTAAAAATCAATAAATATCAATTATCTACGTACAGCAACATTTTAACAACCTCCTTCAAATTAATATTTTAAAACAAAATATAATGATCCAACTTTTGAACTCGTGTAAGGTGTAGTAGACACAGACCTTTCACCGCGCAGCGTCTGATCATGATCTGCACGTTTTCCAGTAATACATGATTATCCAAAACTATTGTGAAATGTGGAAAGACACAATTCCAACACATCGAATGGTCTTGATCTTTCAAAGCGTTTTGTTTAAATCGATATAATCAAAATACATGTAATTAGTTCTACAGAACTGATTTTGCCGCTTTAACGAGGCGAACAGTGGCGGATCTAGGATTTTTAAATAGAGGGGGCGTGCTCTTTTAGACAGTCGGTAATTTGTACATCTACAGTTTATTGAATCATTTAGTATTGATTAGATGCAGATCTATGCTAGCTTCGAAAATTCTTCATATTTTAAGAGTTCTACACTATTTTCCAAACTGTTTTACCAAATACATGGACAATTTTAGAGGGGGCGCACGCCTGGTCCGCCCCCGCCTGAATCCGCCTATGGCGAACGAGTGTCAAAACTGTGACGTTGCACCTTACAGGAAGTGGCATCTGACCCTGAATTCACCAACGCATGATCAGATTCGATTCTCAAGAGATGACTCTTGTCAGGATTTTAAAAAAATTCTTCCAATGGGGCATTTGCTAATCATGAGCAAATGACCCATTTCACACAATGTTTTCCAAACCTTTCCAAAGTTATATGTTCCTTCTCCTGCAAAGTTTTTCAGTTCAAAATTTGCATATTGGACATCGCCATGGAATTGGTTTCGACATTGAATTTATTCCTGTATATTTAATATGCAACCATTTACTTCATTTCTTACTTGCGCATTTAACCATATTTTGTACAAAATTTGGCATCCCACAATAACATCTCCGATCTCCAATTTTTCATAATTCTAGTTTAAGTAGTATTTCCAAAGTATTACATGGATTCTAAAGACAATGATATTGTTCAGTTTGTGAACATGCTGATATAAACCCCTTCGCCGCAAAAATTAAAATTGTCGGTTGTAACTGGCTTTGGATAAAATATTTTAACGAAAAACAAAAACAACAACAAATATTTCAATAATAAACTTTTGCTCTTTCAGAACCCTAATATTCGGACTAAGTTTGATGGAAAAAAGGTGAAGTTCCTGATCAGTCGCAGCCTTTTAAGGCGGCGTCAGATCTGGAACTTTATCTTTAAGCAATGTCAATTTAAGTAGCTTATGGCGGTGAAAGGGTTAAAGTAAACATATTCTAGTGTGTTCATCATTGAAAGTATGTCTATCTTTTCTATTTT
>JAULCE010281513.1:0-10779 GCA_032359355.1 Macoma nasuta | reverse complement strand
CAAATGTGAAGGAGTTACAATAGTTTTGCACCAAGCCATCAATTTTTATTTATCTGTTTTAAATGCATCCAAATGTGTCAGTATGAGGTAAAGGGTAATCAGTAAGAACAGTTCAACACCGTGCCTCAAGCTTATAAAACTTTCAACATTGAATCTGAGATTGTTCTCAATCATCTAATGGGTCAAATCTGAGGCTTTGCTCAGATTTGACCAATCAGTTGTGTCAGAATAATCTCAGGCTCTATGTTGAAAGTGTGTACATGTAAAGGACCTGGAATTTCTAAAGTTAGATTAGTTTTGACGAAATTTCCAACAATATAAAGGATCTTTAAACAATATTTCACTCTCTTGATACAGTCAGTGCACTTTTCGACTATTGCCATGTAACTTTCTACAAGTCATTAATATAAGAGATGAATTTTTACTTCATATCATAAGACATATATGTATGAGAACATAAGAGAAAACAGGTCCCATTAAAGGGACATTGTCAAATTACTGGGCCCGTTTGAAGCAAATGAGAAAACTGCAGACTGCAGCTTTATACTGGTGACAAATATTGTATGCTATGATTATAAGCATCATTGGATGCACTTGGGGATGGGTCAATCTAAACTTTATATAAGATTTGTGTGCCCTTCCCCCACTCCCAAGATACTGGTAAATTCAGTGTACACATTGCTGGTTAATATAGTAGTCAACTTGCTGGTAAATATACAGTCCAACCTGTCTATAACGGCCATCAAATAAGATATCATAGCGGCTATTAATGACAGGTGGTCACTTAATGCAAAATGAAAGTAATCCAGAAAGCTCTTAAAAGAGCTTTCTGCATCACTTTCATTCTGCATTAAGCGACCACCTGTCTTTAAAGATCATTAAAGACTCTTTTTAATGTGGCCGCTTAATACAGGTTTGACTGTAGTACTCAAATTGCTGGTAAATATGGTAGTTGTGTGCTCTCACCTCTGGTTTCCAGACCAGGGAGCGTTTTCGCATGTATTTTATTGCACTGATATACTCCATCTGTATCCTTCTGGCAGCCGGCACCAGGTCACCATCCGATTTGTTCACAATAACCAAATCAGCCACTTCCACAATGCCCTTCTTGATACCTGCATTGGTAAAGACAAAATTCTTAAGATTCAGAGATTCAATCAATTAGGCATAACATTAGAATTTCATATTGTTCTTCACATTTCTTAACCAAACAGTGTGTTATAAGTACATGTTCTCATTGGAATTATCTTAAAGTCAAATTTTGAAAAAAAGCCACAGCATAGTTTCACAGAGAAGATGGATTTAAGCATTTTAACTGGCACTACCTGCAGTTCTGAATTTCCTTTAAGAAAGCAAGGTGGATATTAGAGATTATACAGAAGAAATGCACAATTAATATAATCTTTCAATTATTGACCCACATTTACCAGTCCTTTGTAAAAATGGCAGTACATGTACCAGTTCATAAACTACACTGTTTGTCCAATTGTTAAACAAGAGATGTTTGTTAAACATTATGCCCCCTTAAGAGCCATGTTGTTAGTAATATTTGGACAATTTAATAAAATAGGTATGGACCAATATCGCAAACTCGTTTTTCAGCTCAAATCACACTGACCTTGACCTTTGACCCCCTGACCTAAAATTCAATAGGGTTCACCTGCTGGTCATGACCAACAAGCCTACCAAGTTTGAGATCCCTGGGCTTAAGGGTTCTCAAGTTACTGATTGGAAACCATTTGGTCTACCGATCTACAGACAGACCGACAGACCGACATGTGCAAAGCAATATACCCCACTTTTTTCAAAAGGGGGCATAATAAAGAGGAAAATATCCTATATACTGGGTTAATGCAAGAAAGGTTTAAATGTGGAAGTCAAACAGCAAAGCTAAGAAACAGAACTTGCAGATTTACCTAATACATAGAGAATTATTTGCAAACGCATACAGACTTTTGAAAACATTGCAAGAATGGTCATAATGAGGAAATGCTCCATTTTCCACAATGTTTTTGAAGCCATTCAAAATTGGTGTATTCCTTTCTCCAAGATAATCTTCATATTTATCATACTGATTGAGTCTTAACATGGCATTATGGAATAAAGGGTTAACCCTTTCTTTAATAGAAACATCTTACGCCTTTGCAAACAGAGTAGACCCATATCAGACAGCTCCTGTCTGATCAGCGTTTACTTTGTTTCCTGACTGAACATTTAAACACAGAATTTTATACTTTTGACAATATCAACAAAATTCCTTATTATGTATGTTAATTAAATATTCACAGTATGCTGAGTCTTGAACAAATATTCCATAGGGAAATGGTTAAACTCACCTTGAAGTTCGTCTCCACCTGCCGGGGGTATAATCAGACAGAACATGTCCACCATGTCTGCCACAACAAACTCAGACTGGCCTACACCTGAAAACAAATGGCACATAAATCTTTTTCTGTCAAATTTAAAATTGTCGGTTTTAATTTGTTTCGGAACAAATATTTCAAAGAAAGAAATAACCAAAATAATGAAATAAACGTTGGCTTTTCATGAAGCCGAATATTCAGACTAAATTTTGGTGCAAAACAAGAAGTCTCTGATCAGAGGCCGCTTTCTAAGGTGGCAACTGATCTGGGACTTCACCTTTTTGCAATGTCGGCTTGAGTTGCCTATGGCGGTAAATGGATTTAATTTTTTTTTGCATGGCACTGCGGTTATGCTGAGTTCCGTTTGGAAATACCTGTTAAGCTGTTACTGCCTATATAAGACATGTATGACAAAAATATTGTCAAACCCATTCAGCCATTGAAGCTTCCTTTAGTGCTTCTGTTACTGATGGCTGTTAAAAACATTGTAGAAAATTGAGCATTTGCTCATAATGAGCAAATGCTTTATTGCCTACAATGATTCAAATACAATTAAAAAAGGACATATTTTTTTGCATTGATTTCATATTTTTCAACTGATTCTTTCCTTGTGGACAAGTCTTAAATTATGGTGTGGTGGAAAAGGTTTACATGATAATAAATGTAGAAAAGAGGCAAATTACTATCCTAGTTTAATCTCCGATTGATATTGTTTCGATATCCCATCAGTATTTGCTACAGAGGTGTCACACATGCATAAGGGATATTTATGGAGTAAAGGTTTAAAGTTGAAGTTAATTCTTCATTAACTTACCAACAGTTTCTACGAGCACCACGTCATATCCAGATGCCTCACACAGGACTATAGCATCATTGGTTGTCCTGGTAACCCCTCCCAGACTGCCCCTGGCCGGAGAAGGCCTTATGTAAGCATTTCTATCACATGACAGTTCTGGCATTCTAGTCTTGTCACCCAGCAATGAACCTGTCAAAATAACACTGCTGTATAATGTGTTTGTATTGTAAACCACTTTACAGTCAAATCTCTCTAACAGGACACTCTCTAAACTGGAAATATTTAGAGAGACTGTGAACTGTGACAATGGCGGACGCATACATACATCGATAGAGTGTCTCCTTGTGTTTTCCTGTTTTTGTGCTGATGAGAGTGTATGAGTAGTTAAAATTAAGGAGGACTATGAGGCGGAACTTATGAGGTTTAGAAAAAGGTTTGCTATATAACGAATTTTGCTGCGGTAGATCTGTACTGACAAAGTTTAAATTTACTATATTACTAGCCTTATATAACAATAGCCATTGTCACTGTCCAGTGACCGCGCTGACCGCATACACTACACGCGTGTTACATATTCATGTACAGTGAACATTGGTCAACACAATAAGTGTAAACAAATATGGCCGACAGCGAAATTGAAATTGATCCACTTCTAGGTGAAATAGATCCAGGTCTGGTTGAACCTGATATTGTTAACGATAATGGTGACCACATTGAGCTTAGTCAGCCACTGAGTAAATCCCAGAGACGACCAAGAACGGCAAGTAGACGCCGAAAAGCAAGCTCACCGCTAGAAAATACCGTACTTAAACGTGTCAACTCTGACCCGGAGCTTGATAAATCAAAAAGTATACCCTTCACCGAGATTATACTTAGCTCCTTCAAAGATGATCAATTTATAGAGGGAATCCGGCCGGTCTTGTGTTCTATGATGGCACCTGTTGTGTGTGAGGCAGTGAGCCAAGCCGTTAACACTGCCGTTAACCAGCTCCGCACCGGAGTGATCGATGAACTATTGGAGGCCAACAAAACTTTACAGGAAACCGCGACCAAACAAATGGAACTCATTGAATCCCAAAAATCTTTTATCGAAACCCAATCTCAAGAACTTGACGAAAACAAAAAAACTGTTACAAACCTACAGAGCAAAGTCGATTCCCTGGCCCTACAGTGCGATCAGATGGCACTTGAACTAAATAACATTGAACAATATAGTCGACGAAACTCTTTGCGATTGACAAACTTTGAAAGCGAGCCAAATCAGTCGGAGCCAGAACTTGTTAACGCCATGGTAGCCTTTCTTAATGAATCGGTTTTGCCTGACGATAAAAAGATCTCGGCTTCCGACGTCGAAAGGTGTCATCCCGTAGGTAGAACTAACGTAAATGGCCACCGCCAGGTTCTTCTGAAATTCAAACACTATTCTGCTAAGCAGAAGGTGTTTGCGAATAAGAAGAAGCTGAAAGGGAACAAAAATGCTACTTTCATATCTGAGGATCTAACGCGCCATAACCTTGAGCTCGTTAAGTCGCTCAGTGCTATGAGGCGAGAGAACACCATCCACAGTTTCTGGACATTTAATGGTCACGTTTATGCGAAATCGACTGAAAAGGCCACCCCAAACAAGATCGTTAAATACTCCGATCTTGATGAAATTGCATAGACATTGCTGCCAACAAACCATTGGTTTCCCAGCACATATCTGGTGTATATAAGAATTCTATTTATAGAAATCCTAAAATCCCAGTTGTGTTCTATAAATAGTACACCATGCGCCTTATTTAGCGTTTTGTTTTTCTCTTACTTATTTGTTTGTTTTTTGTTCTTGTCTATTCACCAGAGCATAGTAACTTGGACTTTTATATGCTTCATAGCGTACTTAACTATGTCAACAAATGCCTTTAAACATTAGTATCCCAACATGCGACTGCTGAGGATTACACTGAAACAAAGAAAAAGCTCTATACGGTATCAGGCGCCGAGTTTCTCGTCGCCTGATCCTGCCTCGAGCCGATCAAATTGACATGTATAAAATTGACTTAAGTTTAATGAGTATAGGTTTTATAATAATTCCGTTTAACCCCTGTATATGGCTAGAAGTGAATTTGTACGTTTAATATTGAATTTGAAGTAGTTTGGACAAATGTTTTCACTTCCAGTATGTGTTGTTAGAACCACAACATGTTTGCATTACGGAAGTAGTTTACATGGATATTTATTAAGAGAAGGCAATCGTGTTGCCTACTACACATATTATGCCTCGATCACTAGGCCTTCAGAAGCATATTAGATCTAAGTATACGACGTTGTTTTGTTTCTTATTTTACATAATCGTTAAAAAAGAAATATTTGATATCCAAATTCACCAGGACTTAAATTGAAAACACTTTTGGTCCAGATCAGACATGCTTTAGTAGTATTCTGAATATTATACTACTATGTGTGTAATTTTATTATCAAATAAAGGGTTAACTATGGCTTATCTCATAAGCCATAACACGCCCTGTTTACATGCAAGTACATATGAACTATTATATAATATAAACATGTTATGTTTGTTGTATTACTACAGTCAAATGTGTGTTAGCTGGCACATGTCAAAGACGACCATCCTACCAACAAAGGTCAGCTTTTTAATTTATTTAAGTGTGTCACCGGCAAATATCATGCACATGGGAACATAGATAAAATTCAAAACTCTATACAATTCAAAGGGTGACCGGTAGACACAGGTTTGACTGTATACGTTAGTTATCTCCCTTACATGAATAAAGGGATTATCCTGGTTTCATTTCGTTTCGAAAGCCTCGATATCCTGAGTTGATTGATACACATATGTACCACTTAGTATATGCATTAATGTGCGAGGTTAAAATACACAGTATGTAATACTTTTTATCAAATAGTGTAGACCGAGATCGGATGTCAATTTTAAAAAGTCGACATGCGATCGGGGACTCTACTTTTTGTCTCACAAATTTTGTTCTGTTATAAGAGAATAAAAAACGTCGTGTAATTCTAAAGTGTGTGCAGATATATTACAATAGCATTATATATTTATTTGAACAAACTGAATTGTATTTAGCTTCATAAGTAATCTTTATGTCTGGTAGTTTAATCGGATATTTATTATATATAATGCAAGCTCTTCAAAATACAACCTGACCAGGATTTAAATTGTAAATGTTTTTGAATATAGATTACACGATCATGAATTGAACATTTCCGACAAATGTTTTCTTTATTTCTGTTTTCTTTATTTTCAGTTTGCCCTCTCTATTGTTTGGTATATATAATATGTGTTCCTCAGATTTTGAAAAGAAGCATTATGTGCAGATCCGAAGTTTTTCATTGCCTGTGGCAAACATGTACGGTATGCTATTTTGTAAATTACTTTTTCCAACTCTTAAACTGCAAATTAAGCGAAACGACACTATCTATAGTGCTCAATCTTAGATTAGCCACCACCTTTTGAAGGGGGCGTCTGGTCTAAGACTGAGACCAGTTCGCGCGCTTTGGCATCTCTATTATTTGGATCTTATTACCACCAATGTAGTCATACGCGCCTTTTTAAATGCCCAAATTCCCGATTAACCACCGCCTTTTCGAGGGGCGTCTGATCCGAAACTCGGGCATTTTGTTTTGTTGCGCTTACTCAGTCTTACGCGTTGTTTTTTACCAACTGTTGCAAAATGTCATCATAATATAAATATTACAGCCTTGATCAGACGCCCCCTTTCTGGTGAGGCGTCTGACCAGGGACTGTTGTAGTTTATCGCTGATAATGAAAACTTAAGTTTGAAATTTATTGATTCTCAACCAACCAACTATGCTAAGCATTTCCATTTCAAGTCTCTGTCTTAAATAGGCCATCGCTTTTCCGGGGAGGCGTCTGATCAGGGATGGTAATCTTTTGTTGCTAGTTGCAAGAACTTAAATTTGAATTTAATTCTTCAGCTTCCACCGATGCCAAATTATTTCATTGCAACCACACTGTCCTAGATCAGCCGCCACTTTTCGGAGAGGAGTCTAATCTAAAATATATAATTAAGTTTAACCTTTCAGGCTACGGAAATAACTTCTTAGTACTATTTCTCTAGTTAAAAGAATACTTAAAACTAAGTAACGATTTTGTTTTCTCGTTTGTATTTAAGAGCTGTTGATCATTGTTTAAGTTGAACTAGTCTTCCACAAGTAACTTACGAAACATCAGCTAAGAACAGGAAAAAACATTTTTCAGTTCAAACATGATTAATGTTTTTTCATGTGTTGTTATTATTATCATGTATCTTTCTCTTTCTTTTCTTTTCTACTTCTCTTCTTACAAACTGATTTTACCCAGGCTGGCAGGCAAGCGGTTGACCACCATACATATTACGCTAAACACGATGGAGGCCTTTATATCCTGTGATTGGATTCTGCCCGATGGGTGATGACTTACAGATATGGAGAGCCGCCATCGGTTTATTTAATTGTAGGAGCTTTTTAAACATAAATAAAGTAAAGGTTAAATTCATGGTATCATTGGAATTATTAAGAATTTTGTTAAAACTTGCTAAAATTCTTATCCTTCTTTTATCATTAACTAAAAAGTATATTTGCAACATATCTTGTGTGGTTGTTGTGCTTTTACTTCTGCTTAGGGCTGGCGATGTAGAAACAAATCCAGGTCCGGTTTCCGGTGTTGAGGGGTGTCTATCAATTTTACATTGTAATATAAGAAGTATCAGACATAAACTTGATTACATCAGGGACAGTTTCATTGATTTTGATATTTTATGCTTTACCGAGACTCATTTAGATGAAACTGTCCTTGATGAAACACTGATTTTGTCAAACTTTAATTCGGATTACCGAAAGGATAGAACATGCCACGGAGGTGGGATCCTGGTGTATGTTTCAGATAGTCTCATTCATAATAGAATGCCAGAACTAGAACAATTTTGCCCTGAATCTGTCTGGATTAAAATTAGGACAAAACATGAAACTTATCTTGTAGGAACTTTTTATAGTCCTAAAACTTCAGACTCTGATTTTTTCAATAACTTCAATAGAAATATTGATAAGGCCCTAGACTTAACAAGAAATGTTGTAATACTTGGTGATCTAAATGAAGACCTTTTAAATTTGAATAACCACAAACTAAAAGATGTGTTGTTAACGAATTCTTTAGTAAATACTATTGAAGAGCCAACGAGAGGCAACGCCCTATTAGATCCTATAATTATTCCTTCTGATATGAGTTTTGCAAACACCGGTACATTAATAAATCCACGAGAAATTAGCGACCATTCTGCTACTTATATTATACTTCCTTTTTCTTATATGCCGAACAGTTGCTTCGAAAGAACTATATTTATATATAAAAAAGCTGATTTTGATAAGTTTAATGATTACATTTCATCCTTCGATTGGCTTTGCCTTTTAAATGGTTCTGTAAATGATGCTTGCAAATTATTCACCGACACATTTATGAAATTTGTAAACCTATGTATTCCGTCTAAGAAAATTATTGTACGTCCAAACGACAAACCTTGGTTTGATTCAAAACTGCGTAAATTTTGTAGAATAAGAGAACGTCTTAAGCATATGGCAATGAAGTCCGGAAAAGAAAACGATTTTAGAAAATATAAAGACATGAGAAACAAAGTAAACAACATGAAAAAACACGCTAAACAATCCTTCTTTAGTTCACTCGAAATAACACTTGAACACTTAGGAAGTAATGACAAAAGAGGCTTTTGGAAAATTATCAAACACTTTGTTAAAAATAATGACTGTTCTGCAAATATTCCTCCCTTATGTGATATCAAGTCAAATGGTGATATTTCTTATTTTACAACTGATCAAGATAAGGCTGATTGTCTAAATAGTTATTTTGCGTCAATTTCTTCCGTAAATGATGAAAATGCTAGTTTACCTTTGTTTCAACCAAAAACTCAAAACGTACTCTTTAACATTGTCATTTTGGAGTCAGAAGTTAGAGATATTATAAGCTCACTAGACTTGGAAAAGGCTAGTGGTCCAGATTTGATATCACACAAAATGCTTAAAGGTGTATCTAGTACAATAGCCAAGCCTCTTGCCATACTTTTCAACAGATCTTTACAAGATGAAATCTTTCCAGATTCATGGAAAATGGCACATGTTATTCCGCTTTATAAGAAAAATGATAAATCAATGCCATCAAATTACCGCCCTGTATCGCTTTTAAGTTGTTGTGGTAAACTCTTTGAAAGAATAATATTTAAACATATGTATAACTTTTTCCTAGATAACAACTTGATATATAAATATCAGTCGGGATTTCTTCCCAATCATTCTACAACATATCAACTTGTTGATATTTTTCACCATATATGCCAATCTTTTGACAATAAGCAATATTCTTGCATGGTATTCTGTGATATATCGAAAGCGTTCGATCGAGTTTGGCATAAGGGGCTATTATTTAAACTTCAAGAACATGGAATTACTGGAAAACTACTTGAATGGATTTCAAACTACCTTAAGAATCGACATCAAAGGGTAACACTCAGAGCATCGAAGTCGGCAGCAAAACCTATTAAAGCTGGAGTTCCTCAAGGCTCTGTGCTGGGTCCTCTCATGTTTCTTATTTATGTCAATGATATATCTTCCTCATTACTTAGCTTGACAAGGCTTTTTGCTGACGACAGCTCATTATATTGTGCAGCCACTTCTTTGGATGACGTTGAAGGTATCTTGAATCACGATCTCCAAATAATATCCGCATGGGCTAAAACATGGTTAGTTGATTTTAACCCGAACAAAACTGAAGCAATGTTATTTACACTTAGAAAGGGCGATTCACTTCCCAATTTAATTTTTGAAAATATCCCAGTTAATTTTGTTCAGGATCACAAACACCTTGGAGTTACTCTGAGTACCAATGGACAGTGGACTACCCACATTGATAATATATTAACATCCGCATCTAGAACTCTTGGAATTATGAAGAAAATGAAATTTACATTGAGTAGAAGAGCTCTAAACCAGATTTATATATCTTATATCAGGCCAATCATCGAGTATTCCTGTATTGTGTGGGATGGGTGTTCGGAATCATGCGTTGATAGATTAGAAAAAATTCAAAACGAAGCTGCTCGAGTGGTTACTGGACTTACTAAATCTGTTACTCTTGAACGTTTGTATTCAGAGTGTGGATGGAATTCTCTAGCGGACAGACGTACATTTCAGAAGTTATGTTTCATGTATAAGGTTAATCAAGAAACCGTACCATCTTATATTATGGATTTAATTCCGCCTTTAGTAGGCGACTCTACAGACTATCCTTTAAGGAACAGTGCAAATATTGGAGTGCCTTACAACCGAACCGTTATCTCACAGAAGTCATGTATTCCATCGTCTATATCATTGTGGAACGATTTAAATATTGATATAAGAAACTGTACTTCCTTAAACATTTTCAAAGGTTTATTGCAAAAAGACATGGTTACTGCGAGCATTCCGAATTATTTTTATCATGGGGAAAGATATCTGCAAGTAATCCATGCCAGATTGAGAAATCGGTGTAGCAACCTAAATTACGATCTCTTCTGCAATCATCTCACGCAGAGTCCATACTGCACATGTTCCAAT
>JAULCE010281402.1:0-10780 GCA_032359355.1 Macoma nasuta | reverse complement strand
TATTTTGCATAGTTTATGCATGAATGATAAGGAATCAATCTGTTTACACGAAATTTGAAGGATAATATGGTTTTAAAATACACGTTAGTAAGAATATAAACATAAATAAACAAAATATGCGGCTACACCACTCTCATTTCATGATTGCTAAAGGTGTAACGATGAACTTGCATACTTGTTTCTCTTACTCAATTTATCCAATAAAAATATTCATAAACCAGTATTCTTACTATATAAATCACATGTTTTTAATTTACGTAACACATTTCACAGCTAGAGTCAAGATAACTGCAATTTGGTGTATATTTACACTCTGTATGATTCGAGGCTTGGTTAAACTGCAATATCATAGGGAAATGCCAGAAACTGTGTGCAGTTATATGGTACTTTATTTAATCCAGATAGATAGCAGGTAATGTCGAATATTGTTTTCGAAGTATCCAGATGATTTATCTTTCACATCAACCATTTGATTGGAACGGAAGACTCATATGATCAAACAGTTTGAAGGTTATCGCCTATTGTACGGCATTACTATACAACCATAATGTTAAGGTGGTGTTGTGAGAGTGCTTGACTACGACCGTAAGGTACCCCATTTCTATTTTCGGGTCCGACGCATGTATGTTTCTCTACCGGCACATTCGTGTACATATATATGTGTTAATATATTTCCCGTTTTTCAATTTTTTTTGTTAAACGTTGTGGATGATCGTCGGACTGAGAAGAGCCACGTGCGATCAACCCAGCTCGACTCCCTTGTCTTAATGTTCATGTATATTGCCTATACTGTTAAAACTTGCACATAACTACGGTGCCCTTAAATATTACTTCCAACCTTATTTTGTAAAAGATAAAGCTATATCAGGGTTTTAATGACTGTGTGACTATATGTTACAAGTTGCATCCAGATCAGTCTACGAGTCGTCTGTTCCGATAACACTGTTTGAAACTGGCTTAAATGTTTAATCAAATTCGAAGGTTGATATTGAGTTGATTTGGGGCTGATATTAGAAGACTAATATTGGGATCATACTATTCGATTGATATTGGGTTGGTATTGGACTGATATTGATATTGGCTGATAGTGGGTCATTCGGCTGATATTCGGTTGATACTTTTTTACTGATATTGCGTTGTCATTGAGCTGAAATTGTGTTGATATTGGGTAGATATTGAGTAGATATTGAACTGATATTGCTTTTTTTCATAGGACGTTCAGGTTCCTAAACTTCCGACGGTACTTTCCCAGCCCCGTGTCTGCCGTGATTCACATTCCCTACATTCCGTACGAAGCTATCGATAACTCAGGTACAGTAAAACTTTAAGATAGATACATTAAAACCTTTCTAAAACGACCACTGAATGAGAAATTACAGTAAAACATCTTTAAAGCGACCACTCAATGAGGAAATAAAGTAAAACATCTCTAAAGCGACTCCTCAAAGGAGTCAAAGAGAGGCCATTTGAGGTAGTAGCTTTATATAGGTTAAAAAGCCACCACTCAATGATGAAGATAAAAGGTTTCTAAATGCAGGTAATAATTCAATTTAGTTCAAAGGTAATACAGAAAGCTCCTGTGGAACCTGTGGGTTTTAAGTGGTCGCTTTCAAGGGGTTAACGGTAAAACTAATGTTTTTGTAACACAAATTATCAGTTCTAAGTAAGCATTGTGGAAACACGGCGTCTGATCAGTGTCTTAACTTTTTTATACTCGTCATAATCATAATACCCCGTTCTCTATCGCTTCAAGTACTGCATATCCCTTTAAGATGTTTGATTTCAAACCAGATGACTGACCTGGGTCTATACTATGGCCACCCCCTTAAGGCATATTTTCGTATGATGTGTTATATATCTACACAACATAGCTTCTATAGTTTACTATTTGTATGTCCAAATTTGATAAAGTGTTGCTTTCCATGAATTTTAATATAATTATCAATTAGTTTAGATTACATTATGTGAGTCCTGATATTGATCAATCTAGCTTGAACTGAATACGGGGAAAAAATAATATATTTACCGTTTTTAAAGGGATATTGCGTTTTGAACGTGCATCATGTGATTTAGGAGAACTGTGCGTAAGAGGTTTATTTATAAACTTAACTGGGAATTTCTGAAATTAACATGTAGCACACACAGTTGAAAAGATAACCTGCATATAATTGATCGGTCTCCGCCCTCGTACGTCTTACTTCGTATGGCGTCTGTCCACACTTTCTTTTAACAAAATCTAATTTGAAACCACTAAGTTGAAGTTGTCTTATTTTGGCTGGGAAATACCTTGGATTGTCCCCTTTCAAACCTTTTGTAAGAATTCCATTCAATGAAGAACTCTGGTTGTCATTGCAACGAAAGTGAAACTCTAAAAAGTATTCTTCTTCCATATCAATTGTCCAATGTCAAAATGATATTACAGAAATGATATTTTGGTGAATCTTTAGCAAAGAATGACGGAATGTCTAAAAACGTGGCCACCAGGGGCGTGACCAGTTTCCTTAAATGGCTACATAGACAATTTGAAAATCTTCATCTCCAAAAGTCCTTGTCAAATTTCAAAATTAATTTCACAGAAATTATTCTTGGCTGGACACCTATAAAAGGTGTTCAAATAATGCTGATATGTCACAAAACGTGGCCGTCAGTGGTGGGGACATTTTTTCCTTATATGGCTATATGAAAAATTCTAAAAGCCTCTTCTCAAATGACTGGTCAAATTTTTAAATTAACTTCACAGAAATGATCCTTAGGTGGTCCTCTAGCTTAGTTGTTCAAATAATGATGATATGAAGAAAGACATGGCCCCAAGGGGCGGGCCAGTTTTCCATATATGGTTATGTAAAAAACTATTCTTCTCCAAATAGTATAATAGATGGTTATAAAAATTGCTAAGAAAGTGATAAAAGCATTAAATTTGCCAAAATGATCATTCAGCCTACACTTATCATTTTCCAGGGTGGAGCTATCGAGAGTTGCCAAAAGCATAGCAACGGTTGCTATACAACATATTTTCCTTAGCAACCAGCTGTCCAGGCGGCTGAGATGGTGATAAATGCATGGAATTGGGCATGTGCTCATGTCCGCATATGCTAATAATTAGCGGGGGATGGAGCCATCGTGAGCTGCAATAGCATAGCAACGTCTGCTAGATTTTTTTTCTTAGCAACCACCCAAACTGTTATTGTCCATAGTTTTTCCATAGAACGATATAATTCTAAAATAAACCTTATGCCATTTGATGTCTGCATCTTTCTTTTTACATTATTAATTCAGTAGCTGTAATCAACCGAATGTGGCTTAAAAATGGTTGCTAGGCATTATATTCATTGACATTATCATTTGGGCAAGATTTAAATATCTAGCAAAATTATTTTTATAATGTTGCCCGTCTTTAATAATCTTATGGTTTCAGTGGTTTTCATGGGTATTTTTATGCATAGGTCATTTTAATGGTTGCAGGGTAATACACAATATAACGCGAGTGGGCAGTTTTATCGTGTGCTACCCCAGCAAACCATGATATAACCTTCCTAACACCAGGTTTTTGAGCTTGTGTGAATGCTTATTCAAGACGATCCTAACGAGTGGTTACACCATAGGGTTTGGGGAAGACTTAAAGAAATCTCACACATAGATGACTTGCTTCAAAGTCATTGGCTTGTTGAAGGAGACATGGGGGATCATCGGACTGACACAGGATGCAGATGCCCTTTTATGATGGGCAGTTACAGGGCTAGAACTTGTTCGCATCATTTCAGAATTTGAAGCATCTATGATAAGGAGAAAGAAAACAAAAGTACTAGACAGAGAATCTGTTTTCTAAGCGGGTGAATTCACTTGTTAGTGTAATTGAAGGCATGGGGAACCCGTTGGAAGAAGAAAGCTAGGACCTTGTGTGACTGCATTCCAAGGACCTTATGGACAAAGAGTCGGCCAAGTGCCTTCACACATTACTATTCAAAGGCCAAGAGCAGTATGGGCATTTGTGGAAGGGCGCCTTAGAACAAACAGAAAGCCGATAACGTCAAACATTGCAAGAAACACGATAGTTTTGCTCAATGAACAAACACGCAAAGGAAAAGATACAAAAGTCAGGTTTTTTTAAAACACGAATCTTCCGTATTTGCAAGGTTGCATGCTTGCCATACAAGAGATGGTGATTTGGATAATTTCTTCAGAAATGATAATTATCTGTTTCCGAAATCTCTTTCTTCCTATGGGCAGCAACACCTGGGTAAAAAGTCCGATCTCATTAGCTGTCTTGAAAAACAAACTGTGACTGTTAATAATGCAAGGCAAGAAACAGATATTGGTATCATGGATGGCGCTGTTCTCGTAAACATGCTTAAACCTGGCGGATATCAGGATCTGTGAACATGTTGCCGATGCTTTTTATCAAGTATATTATTATGTCCGTGTTCGCACAGTAGATAACAATGTAGCTGTGCTAGCGGTAGCGGCTGTACAGCAGATTGGAAGACTAGATATCTGAGGATTGCCTTTGGTAGTAGCAAGGATTTCCGCTACATCCCAGTACATGGGATATATTATGCTTCTCTTGGCCCTCATAAGTCTTTGACACTTCCAGTGTTTCACGCTCATACAGGCTACAACACGGTATCACAATTTGCAAACGTTTGTAAAATGACTGCATGGATAGTTTGGGAGACACATGATGAATTTACCGATACATCTTATGAGGTACACAGTGCTCCAGAGCGACATTCAGAAGAAACAGAAAATACAATAGAATACTCTACTATCATGCTCTATGATAGAACAACGACATGCTCCTCCATCAACAAAGTTAGAAAACTTCTTTTCACACGCAAAGACCATCAGATGTCAGGCCTTACTCCAACCAAGGATGCTCTACAGCAACACATCAAAAGGGCAGTTTTGCAAGGAGGGCACTTTGGGGGGCACTCAATCACGCCATATCGACAGCTGCCCTCCCTGGTGCGTGGGGATGGACTTGTCCAGAATAGTGGCAAGCCCTGTGGACAAACTTGCCAGAGGCGAGTGCATCCTGCCCAGAGATACTGCAGTGCAGATGTAAAAGCAGCTGTCGAGACTGCAACTGTATGTGGATTAGCTTAAAATGCACCGTTTACTGTACATGCACAAAGGATTGTGATAACTAATAGATCGAGCGTGTTTCATGTGCCGGCAATGAACTCTAACAAAAAACGAACTAAAACACAATTCAGTAAGTGGGGGTAATAATTCTGTCAGATATATGTCTGTTTTTGTCCATGTGTGACCTATATATGTAGCGTATGATTGGGCTCGCGTGTATGTGTGTGTGTGTGTGTGTGTACGCGCGTTTGTGAATGTGCTTGTTTCTATGTTATTCGGATGGCTGTTTGTGTTTCTTGTGTGTCCTACAAGACCTTCTTATCTACTTTCATGGAAATATTTTTCTAAAAGATCTAAACATCTTCTTCTCAATGTTCCAATTAAAGAAATGTACAGAAAAGATCATTCGAAATCCCTTTCAAGTATTCAGGGTTTGAAGATATGTCAAAAGCATGGCCGCTGCAGGCGGTGTCAATTTGCTTCTTATGTTTGTGTTCTATTGTTACCCATACATCAATTGAGAGATACAGGACCAGCATGGTATTCTTGGCTAATGTGTGTTCTTTAATAAACATCGAGTATTAAATAGAAGTGAAAGCAAACATGCCCTCTACAATTTCATTAAATTATGGAAATATTTAATACCGGGTACTCAATAGCCTCCAATTATCCCATCTCTGATAGTTTACAACGAAGAAATTTCTCAATAAAAGAAAACACGACGTTGTATTTCCATTGCCAAACCACAAAATAAACAACCTGACATTTTTGTGAATTCCTAAAACTAAATTTATAATGAGATATTGGTATTGGTTAAAAAACGAGTTTGACATAAGTTGTTGACACGTATTTTTCTTAAAAGATAACAAATTTGTTCGTCTACTTATTATGTTCAATTTGGCAACAAAATTGTCCGAAAGCCAACTGCTGTATTCACAACCAGACAATGTTCCCGGACATTAGTGTTTGATATCTATTCAAACTGTTATAAGTTTTAAGGCATTCAAAAGGTAAGGCAATTTAAGTGGAAATTAACAGATTAGTAAAGTTATGTCAATATCAATTTTATAATGTATTGTAATTTTAGTACAATCTCTGCTGTCAAAAGTCTTAAAGCTTTTAATTCTTTCAGCTATGGTGAGTTTTGTATCATTACGTTCTTCGTCAAATGATGAACCCATGCCAAATACTAGGAAAACCTTTTGGAAAAATAGAAAAATATAGCATGGCCCAAATTGGGAAGGGTTGAAAACATTAGCTCACTTAACAGGTAGGCACTGAATGTAGAGCAACACTTATAGGAAGCTCAGGCAGAAATCACTTTACAAGACCTCGGGGACGCCTATGTCCGAGTAGGTAAGGCCATTGATTTTGTTGTGGACCGGGGGTTGTCAGGATGACTAAGTCAAGAACATTAGTTGTACCTGATTATTAATAAAGAGTCTATATTGTGATTGAGAACAAAATTGATGTTATTGCGTCTACGAACTGTGCAACTGTCAACCATTTTGGCGTCTGCCTGCCTTATATAACTTCCGGTTGCTGCAAGCATTGCTGCGAGCCATGAGAACTGCAAGCATATTCCAAGAATCAATCAAAGCCAGAGAGCTCTTGGACGCTGGCTGGGCATTGTTTGGCTCTGGTTATTAGAAATCAGCATCGCATCCTGGAGATTACAAGTAAGAATTCATAGAATAAATCAGATAAATGTAAAAGATTATCAGTCACATAAGTACTTAATCATCGTATGCTTAATTATCATAGAAGAAATGTAATTTTATCTGGACAGAATTAGACAGCACCCTCCGCTTGTCTGTGAATAAATAAGTTATTCTGAAATAATAATCAATATTTACTACTTAGAACCAATTTCTTATTGAAAATATTTTAATCCAAGTAAAAAGGTCGATTTACAACACTTTTATTAAGAATGAGTAAATTCAACAATGTTGTCTAATTATTGCGCGCAAGTTATTGCCTCTAACCTTTCGCCTGCTACGAAAAATGTCGTCTTCTGAAAATGTCGTCTGCTTCATTTTTAAATATCGTCCGATTTTCTTAAAATTTAGTGAAGCTATTGTCTGAGTGCCAAACAGTTTGGATCCAGATTAGACGCCGATTAATTCGGCGTCTGATAGAGATCCAAGCTGTTTGAATAATCACCTTAGTCGCGAATAGCAGGTAAGGGCTAAATATGGGAATACATACAAGCAAAATCAGCAATGCTGCCGTAGAGATTTTATGGAGCAATAATGATTGTCAACATGTAAATACCAAAGGTTAACATCATATCATATGCTTACTATTTGATCATAAAAAACTAGCATGGAATAAACATGACGTTGACATGAAAATGAGCTACATATACGCTCGGACAACACATTGTCTGATCGTCAATGTGTGGAACAAAAATTGACATAAAAGCAAAAAGCTTTTCTTACCCAGCTTTAAAGCAGTAAATTTCTTCCGAAGTTTCTGAGAAATATCAAAGTAAAAAAATGGTTTTCTTATGTGTTATTCAATGCTTAGATTTTAATGTAGATCAGCTTTCTAACAAGCAATATGAAATGTTAGTTCTGAATCAAATATAAATAAAATCAGTCTATGATTATCTGCTTCATATATGAATGATAATTATAAACAATAAAACAGTATCATAGTATCACTCCAGTATGGATCCTAGGTACTTTTAATACTTTGATAATTAAATTTATTACACAAAATTTTATTAAAAACATTTTGAATCCAACTTCAATGAACATGCCAGTGGAAGAGAGACAACTGTGTTAAAGAATTGTAGTTAATATCAAATATAAAGAGTATTCTCCCTAAGACTGGTAGGCCTCTGCTGAATGCTGTCGTACGTGTTAACAATCCTTTGTTAACTATTAAATTTTTTACCAGAAAAAAACAGTTTTATCCCATGGAACTACTTTCACTTAATTTAGACTTTGTACTATGTAGATACAATGCAGATGGTTTATTTGCATTTATATGAGATTGTTCCACATGGATAAGGATTTGCAATTAAATTTTACTAAAGTAAATTATGAGAAACATATTAAATTTAGAAATATCATTTTCTAAATAAAATTAATCATGCAATACATAACCTAAGTAGCTTTGGAAATAATGCTCTCATGAAAGAACAATGTCGCCTTCTCCATATTTTGCTGGAAAATGTTCTGGAAAAGTCCGATTGTAGAGTGAAAAACAGGAACACTAGAGAAGTCTATCAGCAGGAAATGTCAACACCCTAATTGGTCCTTTTTTTGAGCAGACACAGTTCATCCGTACATAAAGGTGAAACAATGTTCAGTTCATATATAGGTAATGATAGAGCAGGTTCAGTTTATTCGTAGATAATGGTGAAACATGTTTAGTTCATCCATAGAAAATGTTGAAGCGGGATCAGTTCATATGTTGGTAACAGTGAACCGGGTATGGGTCATATGCAGGTAGTTGCAGCGGGATCAGTTCATATGATGGTAACGGTGAACCGGGTATAGGTCATATGTAAGTAGTGGAAGCGGGAACAGTTCATGTTTTGGTAACGGTGAACCGGGTATAGGTCATAAGTAGGTTGTTAAAGCGGAATCAGTTCATATGTTGGTAACGTTGAACCGGGTATAGGTCATATGACGGTAGTTGAAACGGGATCTGTTCATATGTTGGTTATGGTTAACCGGGTATAGGTCATATGTAGGTAGTTGAACCGGGTATAGTTCATATGCAGGTAGTTGCAGAGGGATCAGTTCATGTGTTGGTAACGGTGAACCGGGTATAGGTCATAATTTATGTAGGTAGTTAAAGCGGGATCAGTTCATGTGTTGGTAACGGTGAACCGGGTATAGGTCATATGTAGGTAGTTGAAGCGGGATCAGTTCATGTGTTGGTAACGGTAAACCGGGTATAGGTAATATGACGGTAGTTGAAGCGGGATCTGTTCATATGTTGGTTATGGTTAACCGGGTATAGGTCATATGTTGGTAGTTGAAGCGGGATCAGTTCATATGTTGGTAACGGTGAACCGGGTATAGGTTATATGACGGTAGTTGAAAGGGGATCATTTCATATGTTGGTAACGGTTAACCGGGGATAGGTCATATGACGGTAGTTGAAGCGGGATCAGTTCATATGTTGGTAACGGTTAACCGGGTATAGGTCATATGTAGGTAGTTGGAGCGGGATCAGTTCATATGTTGGTAGCGGTTAACTGGGTATAGGTCATATGACGGTAGTTGAAGCGGGATCAGTTCATATATTGGTAACGGCGAACCGGGTATAGGTCATATGTAGGTAGCTGAAGCGGGATCAGTTCATATGTCGGAAATGGTGAATCGGGTTCAGTTTATATATAGTAATTGGGGAAGCGGATAAAGATCATCCGAAGGTAATGGTCAAACGGGTATAGTTCATTCGTAAATTATGACTCTGACACCTGCTCTTGCTGATATTAATGGAGCGATAAATTTGCATTGGCAATAGACTTTACTAGATGAAAGTTCAAAAGGTGGGCACGTATAAGGGTTGTCTGTTTGATGCCCTTGCTTCCTGGCAACACAATGAAGGTAAGGGTTCATCGCGTTTGTCTTCACGAATTTCAAGTCACAAAAGTAGCTTGGTTGAATAGCAAAACTGAATATATATAAAAATAAGAAATGCATACACATTTTCATTTCCTCTTTGTAAAAAGACCCATCTTTCCAAAGCATGAGCTCTAATTACGCCTAATCAGATAATGAGGGGATAAAATAATAGAATATTTCTCAGCCATTAAATCACAATATCTACAGAGTATTAAAAAGCCCAACTATAACCGAATCTGAGCTAGGTATATGGTCTACAAAGTAGGAGATTATTCTACCATTACGTATTGGCAAATCTAAATTATCATTGACAATTTGACAATGTACCTGCTGTTGCACAATGCAACTATATGGTTACATAGTTAGCTCGTTTTAAAGAGCTAACCATGTAACCATATAGTTACATTGTTTTGGTCATTGTTTTGGCCACCAAGTCTCTCCTCGTGACGAAGGTGGATGAACAGTTGTTACAGAGAATTGTTAGAGCTGAATGCTTTTTATCTGAAATACACAAAAGAGACGATCATGCAATGGCGTTATCAACTCATGTTGATTGCATTCATGATCCACGAAATTTAGGAAATTGTCTAGGTTTGTTGAATTCCTTTACATACACAAGTGATGAATAAAACGTATTGCAATACCATGTATTACGCGTATTAAGAAAAGAGAAATAAATTTAAAAAAAGATATTTGGCCGTAAAATTATTCAAAAGCTGTGAGTGTATGAAATGCTGTGTGTTGCAATGAATGTAATGTTGTATAACAATATCTATACACCATAGGCTCATGCCATTTATCCTGTGACTACGGCTCTTATGGACATAATAAAGGGTAACCTCACAAACTTAGGTTAGTCCAGTTAGTAAAAGTAATTCGGTCAGTAGACGTACAAAATATTCTATTAAGAAATGCCGAAATTATTTTTCTCAATGAATAATACAAAAAAAACTCCAATTAAATCTTTTTCTCAAACAGTACAACATGAAAAAATTAGGATCGAAATGTAAAAGAAAAAAGGATGTGGCCAACGGGTCTCGAACCCACTCCTAGATGTCGAAAAGGATCGCGAGCCCACGACTATACCCTTTCGCCACAGATGTTGTGAG
>JAULCE010281291.1:0-10780 GCA_032359355.1 Macoma nasuta | reverse complement strand
CACACACACACTCACACCCCCTCCCCACACACACACACACACACACACACACACACACACACACACACACACAAACGATCCGATGTGTTAAAAGTTACCCTAATGACTTAGTTTGTAGCACAGGTTAATGTGCTACATATTACTGTTTTTGTGCTACAAAAGTAACTAAACCCAATCTGTGATCACTGATGTAGCACATCACGTGCTACTAATAACGGTTAAACACTTAAATAAGTCGCAGTGCCAAACGCACCGTTACTACATCGTCATTGTGCAGCTAAGAAGAGTTTGACTTGATACTACACTTATTAACTGAACAATGGATCAATAATAATTTACAACATTACGAATTAAATTTTGGCTGTAATCGATATATGTTCAGCTAACACCTGTCATGCCAGGAAAATTATGAAGCTCAAAAACTAAAAGCGTGTTGAATTATTTATTACGACTTAGTCCTTGATGTTCTACCTGTCATTGACAAAATGTTATGTCTATTATGAAGAAATTTCGTACGTCAATTTTTAGGTTTTAGAGACATTTGAAGAGAACACTTAGCAGTAAAGCTAACCAATTCCTATCGAATCAATCAATCTGGAGCGATTCTGTTTGCAAACAGAAAACGTCATATTAAAAGGCACATTTATTGTGTATGCGTGTTTATAGCAGATGTAAACGGTCAACTGTTTATTATACTGGCATTAACTAGTATATTACTGGTTCAGGCAACGAAGCAATATTTATTTTTCAATGATTGGGCAGTAGAACCACGTTAGTCCGAACTCGGTCAATTCTGAAAAAAGGGAGATCCTTCAAAAGCACGAAAGTCAATTCATATAGAGAAAATTGCAGTTCGTGAAGTTGAGTTCGTGATTTATCGGAATAAAACTCTAAACAAAAACGTAGCATTTGATTTATGGATTCGCGTTGAATTCCGGGTAATTCGAACGTATAAAACTAATCCCAAGAATTAGACATACATATTTCTAGTTCCTACTATATTGTATAATACACAGCAATAGACGCTTACATTTCACCCGTATCCTGCAACGAAAGCTTTCAAAGGGGATAGAGTAAGATGTGTTTGACATAGCCTGCATGATTTATTTTCTACATTTTGTATCTGTTCTCACCTCTCAAATTTGTAATTCATCCAATTCCATTTGTGACTTATATTTAACAAGTTTTGATCCTGATCAAACGTCGAGTTATTCAGCGTTTGATGTTAATCTAAACTATATATTTGTAAAAAACATAATGACTAATAAAGGTGTAAAAAGCAAGAAAAGTATTATTTAATTTGAAATTATGGGTTATTCGAACTAATAAAAACCCATCCGTCTTCGACAAATGGACGATTGAAAACTGTTTCACAAATGTTTCCGTTTTATTTTTTGTTCTATAGAACCACACAAAAATTAATACGGTCTCATTGGCTCGTGAGTGTTTTGACTTTCACATCGCAGTTTATTTGGAACGTTCGACTAAAAAGACTTAATTTACTAGCCTATACTTTATTTCAAGTAAAGACGCGTACCTTTAAAGAAACACGTAAACGCGAACCTCTTTATCTCGAACTCGGTTTTACAATTCGATGACCATATCCATTCTGACACGGGAGATTATTCCAAAATATTTAGCAATCTTAAGCATTTTCTGCTTTAGCCATAAGACACAAATGGTGTAAAACTGTATCCGAAACAGGGTAAGTTATTGCGAACCATTGCATGTTTGAAGGGCTCTGTATCCACGCATTCTAATATCTGTCCAACTCTTACCCGGAAAACCTCGAAAATTAACGTTTCATATTAACTACTGTTATAAATGTAAATCTGTGTTTTGGAACGATTGGTTGAATAATATTTAAGGAAGAATGGACAAATATTTAACATATATCTTGATGTTTATTAGACACCTTATTGTTGAAAAAAAGATTGATTTTTTAGTAAGGAGTGCAAAGAATCATAAACGTATCACACCCAATTTGTTAAGCAACCCAATACGGTGAAAAACACCACAATATGTTGAGCAACGCTTTAGACATGTATCATTGTCTTGGTGATAAAGTAGTGTAAAAGCAATATACTCATCGATAATTCCTAGAGCTGCTGGAAATATTTGGTATAACAGATATGTGCAAATGACATAAAAGCAAGCATCTCGTACTAAAGATAATCCAAATTACTTTGGTATTTATTCAGGCACATGAACAAGGCTCGAATATTTTTTTATCCTATGACAAATTACCTTTAAGTATATATCATTCAACCCGCACTATAAAATATATGTGAAACAACGGTTTATTCAAGTCTAGAGTAACGACACAACGTTGACTAATGCATATATTAGTTTTCAGTTAATGATAAAACTCATAGACATAATTAAGTGTGTTATTTTAATCATAAACAGATTGGTACAATTGGTACGGTAGTAATAGCTGTTAGGTTTTAAGTTGGAGGATAAAAACCATCAATTTTATTTGAAATGCAACATCGAGGGTATACAACTTTTCTAGTCATATCATGTTTATCGTATTCTTAATTGTCAACTCCCGGCATAAACTATATCGCCTTGGTTTGATACAAGCCTGATCTTTTTTATTTTGGTGTGTCATTGGAGTAGGTATAGCGTACACAAATTATAGCGTTCACAAGTGATTAACCTGTCTGAAGATATAAGCTCAACGTAAAGAGGATATAGGTAGGGAAGTCGAATTTGCATGATACAAAACACATTGACAAATGGAGAGTTCCTCAACATGCATATAGAATGTAACGCTGATTATATTGAAACAAAACATTGTAAGAGCGCCGCTGATTGTTTCCTAAAGTTTGCGCGTTGTAGTCCCTGGCCAACCGCAAGGTCTCCGAAGTGGTGCCTTAGTTACACGATTGTACCTTTCACCGGCGTTGACGGCGTTAAAGAAACGGGATCCAGCACTTGACATTCATCGAAGTATAAATTTCGTTTTTCGACAAATCAGAAACCGCGATTTTGTATGAATGTCGGAGATTTGAAATTATTAGTAAACAATATTACTGTTTCCGTTGCATGACCAATTATCTCATTCGCTATTTTAGACTTATCCACAAAGACAGAATTTGATTAAAAAAGTAATGGTCTAGAAGAGAAATGTCCATTTCTTTCAAAGATGTTGAAGTCAATATGGAAAAAGGTCATTTGATCAGTTTGATTAATCTGCTACAGTGGCATCACTAAGTTCTTTATGGAGTAAAAGTTTAAACATATACTTGACAAGACACGCTTAACGAAAGTTAGAACCATTAATGGGTTTATCTTCTCAAGCACTTAGCACGATTTCTCGATACACTAGTGATTTATCCTGGTATCCACTTTTTTACAAGCTGAGGCATTATCAATTCATGTCCTAACCTTTTGTGATTAATCTAAGCCCCCTCGCAATAATTGCCAGAAATTCAATTTGTAAATGTCTGTAGAAGAATGTCCGTTTATTGAATTTCGGAGTACAGAAGAACCGACAAACATACTGGTGTGAGTATTGATTTTTTCTTCTTGTCCGAGAACTCAACGATCTTATTGTATGGAAATTTTGAGTAAACGGCAAAGAATAGGAGAGTGGTTTGCTTAAGTTATCGATATGAACCATACAAACCTGATTTAATAGTAATACAGTGCCGCTCAGGAGGCGGCTTATTTAAGTTCAGTTCATATGTTATTGTTTCTCTGCCTGAATCCTTCTGAGTTCTTTTGTTGCATGTAAACTTTGAATAGAAAGTATATAACTCAAACGCAGTTACTTGAATCAAAACGGTCAAGGAAACTCTATTAAGCGAACACATAAAACAATAATCAAACCGTCACCTTATACTATCATACCGACATTAAAATATTATTAATGTGTTGACGTTGTGCTCGAGTACCGGACAGGTACATGGTATGATTCTGATTAAGTTTCGGCAAGATTTCCTTTTAAACTTACAAAACTAACAACTTAAGTGAATACTGTATAAAGACCTTTCACAACGATCAAGTATAAGAAAAGTCGTTTATACGTATTGCTACGTATATTACAGTTTATAGTGTAGCAATGTAAGCGAAAAGCTATACAAGTTGATGGGGACGACTTAGCAAATTTGTAAATTACATCAGTTTACAAAATTAAGAAATTCATTAATAACTCTGACCAGGTACAATCAATTCGCAAACTTCTTTACATCGATACTTAATTGACGTCAATATTGTGTTCACTAAAATAAAACACAAGTGTCTGTATAAGCATATCTTCCGATCAAATCCTATTTCTCTTTAATATTTGTATTGTCATGTTGATGTTAAATATTTGAAATAAAACATGTTTAAACAAAGTGTCTGTAGAATAACACGCGCTTGGACTTCTGGGAGATAAATTGTCATAATTCCTTTATCAGACTGATTAGATTCCCTTTTTTACATACCTAGTGTAAAACACCGTTGAAACACTTTCCCCACTGAGTAACACGGCGGCGTGTGTACTGGATCTAACCTGTCTTCATATGGTCTCTAATGGTTCAATAGGTATATATTATAGGTTAATTGATTTCGCTTTTATAAATGCACATTAGTTAAGTTTTATGCGTACTATCATTTGCGCGCATATTTTCGGTATCGTCTGACCTGGTTGCGTTCAACCGATAACATGTAGCTTTGAAAACCATTCAGTCTAAAATCTTATATAACAAGGATGGAGGTTTGCTAGAATGCTGATTATATCTTTGAAAAATAGCTGTTTGCTAGCGGTTAAAGGGTATTCAAGTACACTACTTTTATTTTGGACCAGGGTTGTAACTCTCGTACGTATGTATCAATTTATGGAAGCTAGTTTTGTCTCCTGTCCTAAGTTTCATATGGCACTTACCTCTTTTATTGAAATAATCGTTCTTGTATTATGTATATATATTGAAGAAATTAGCCCTTACTCCGCTGCAAACCTCTCAGTGTGGTTATATGTTCTGGTCCTTCGAGATCATGAAGATCAGCACTTTTAGTTTTGAAAATTATATACCGCTTGGGGCGTGAGTAGTGTTGCATCTTTAATTGCTACGCACGGATAGACTCAATAAAACCGAGTCTGCAATGTTCTCTATTTGACTTGGGTTTCTTGTTTTTTAATGATCTCCCTTTTACAGAATTTATCATCTGCTAAAAAATCAGGTCTAATCTCATCCGATTTCGTTCAAATTTTATAAAACAATTTGCTGAGGGTCAACCAGCTTAGCTCTTTATCAGACTTGACAAACGTGACAACCAATCAGATTAGTCGTTAATACCGGGATAAATGGTAAATTGTCGATATGAAATTAAGTATGACATTTTTTATGACTCAAAAAAGAAAAGATCGTGATGTAAAATACACATCACGACATTTATCCTAAGTTAAGATACTGGCACCCTTTTTGGTAACATTATAATTATAAATCCAATGTTTATAATATCAAGAGTTGGGGCAAACCACATTTATATTTTATAATGATGGTTTGGGAGATTTTTGAAAGCGATTATGATAAATACTCATTAGTTTCCACTCGTACGGGGTCATAGAATTAAACAGATATATTAAAACAGGTACACAATCACACATACAAACACACCAACGAGCCCAAGCATACGTAACATATAGAACACACACAGAGACAGGTTACAGACATAAACAAGGGTGAAGACAGGAGTACCGCCTTGTAACGGTCAGAGGCAAACACGCAATTGGAGTTTTAAACCGGTTTCGTGGCGCCCCACCTCACTCTTTTCCCATCATCACCTCATCAGACGTACAGTGTAAAAAAACGTTATCCCCGTCCGACTAATCCACAACATTTGTGATGACAAATCCAGCTGTAAACTATATGTAAAACATTGACCTATAAACGATCATATACTGTTTTCGCCAATCATCGATGTACTTAATGACTTGTAAGATTTGATCTGGCTTTAGTGGTCTTTAACGCGACTGCTTTGTTCAAATAAAAAGAACACATAATTTAACACTTACATTTACCTGTCCGTAAGTACAAGATGTCAAAGACTTTCTGCTAAAACTTTTATTTGTTCTAATTTTATCACATAATAATAATATAATTTTCTGATGTCATACGTTGCGCTTCATACAAATTTGTCGAAGAATTTAAATCGAAAAATATTTTATTGCTTGTCTGATCGGGCTCAAAATTATGTCATCCTCCGTTCGTAGGTGCACATTTAAACATTGCAAATTTGATCATGTTGTCCTTTGTCATAGGTCAATAATCCATTCCTTTCGAGGACAGAAGCCGTTCAGTATCTATCATTATAACAAAAGCCTTAAACGATTACCTTTTGATCGTGCTAACAAACCAATGGAGCTTTCTGTTTTGTTTGAAATGTTGCAGGTATACCTAAGGCAGGATGGTGTTAATAAATTGACAAGCACAATATCAATTTGCAAGCTTTTTCAGTCTTACCGTTTTGAAAAGATATGGCCTGCTCCTTTGTATCAATGGGATTTTTTTTATTTCTTAAGGGTTATGGGTAAAGCATTGCGAGTACTTATATCTCAACTTTGAGATTTCAATAATGGGGGGAAGGATTTGGTAGCTCCAAGTTCATTAAATGTACCATATTGCTAATCACATGAAATTTGAAAACACATTTGTTCTGAATTGCAGTCAGTTTGCAAGCCCAAGTAGGAACACTTCCAGTCTACATGAGACGCCAGATCATGTTGTGTCCAATCAGGCCGCAAACTGTTTGACATTTGTTGTTTCAAATGATCCACTTTGAAAAGGTGCTGCAGATAAGAAACTGTGCAGGTAATATTTTTGACCTACATGCATAAGGCTTATCCTGAGCGATTATAAAACCTTTTGATAAGAGGAATAGGGGTACAACAGTTTACAGGTGGCAGTATTAACATTTGTGTGTATTCCTTTGAACCGAATCAATGCCCTTGGCTGACGAAATATGAATAATTCATATTGAATTTAAGATCGTTTGCTTGTTGTTTAATTAACCTCGTGCCGTATTTTTGTGGAAGACGCCATGGCAGAATTGAAAAAAAATAACGGACGACATGTGCAATTTGGCGCATCCCAAGACACTTTTTACCAGTTCATGTAATTGTCGTCATCTGCGCGGGACTGGTTTGTTGAATGAAGAGGTTATACTTGATCTTGAAATAAGTTTACACCACCCCGTAGTGTGACATTGGACGTATTTGTCTTTTTTCCATTTTCATTTCGATTGTTCGATTCGTTGATAACTTATCTATTCGACAAGGATTTCGGTTTTTTTCTGCTGGCAAGATTTTGTCGCACATACAAAATCAACGTTAACTTAGTCACGTGAGGAAAGAACGTTGGGAAAATAAAAGCGAAAGCAATAGACAATCACATTGGTCTCATCCCGGCACAGAGTAGTGCCAGTAACGACCGAGGTTGGTGTTGCGCCGATTACATTAACGGTCTTCGATTAGTATAAATAATAATGATACTAATATAATTCTAAATTCAATAAATTCTAAACCTGTTGTGGAGCAGTCGGACGGGGATAACGTTTATTTACACTGTACGTCTGGTGGGGTGATGATGGACTAAGAGTAAGGTTAGGCGCCCCTGAACCGGTTTAAATCCCCAGTTGCGTGTTTGCCACTTACCGTTCCAAGGCCTATAAATATCAGGTTTTAACATTAATTTCTGACAGTCTGATAATAACAGCAGTCAGTCGCAGAGAAAAATCTGATTCTACACCCTTTTCAACATTACTATTAGAGAAACGATTCGTAATATTACTAGCTTATTGGAATCTCCAGATAAAATCTATCCTGGAATATGTGATGACCCACCCGACTACACAAGCCCTCAACCAACGCATTGCAATAAAATGGACGACTTAACACCTGCTGTAGTGAAATAACAGCAGCCTTGCAAATTGTCTTATACTTATCGGTTCCAGCAGTATCTATTGAATCTTAATCGCTAATGTAGGTCATAAAAATGCATTCAAATAATGGTTAACGGTGTCTATGGAAGCCGTTTGTTTCCAGTTATCCCTGGATTGTATTTACTCTATTTATTATATCGATCCCAATGCTGGGATTTCGGAAAATTTACAACATAAATATCATTTAGTCATGCACTTTTTAGACTTTAAATGAGATCGGTCTATTGACTGCTTGCCTTGTATGCGATGAAAGTAGACGTCACTTAGAGTTTGTTTTAACTTCATCCTGCCCCTTAAATGTCGACTACGCAACCTTTTTCCCGGTTTTCCCCAAACCGTTTTGACTAGTCGCTTGTTATATTCTAAGCATGAAGCACATACTTATGCTAATCTACAACTTAAATAACAGCTAAAGGGGTTATAAAATGGCCTTAAATGGTCAGTTTATCAAAAAAGAATCGCCTCAGCGCTAAGCAGGAGAGAATACCCCTCCCGCACAACCCCTCGCTCTCAAATGCAACAACCCTTCAGAAATTCCCTAGAAATTTCTGCGCTGGATCTTAAAAAATTAAAAATCCAACTAACCTGCCTTGAATTATATGTGGTACGTTTTTCTTAGATTCAACCCTCGTTCTTCGTGTGTCTGATCTAGACCTTGATGACTTGTATTTATCAGTTATGTCGGGAAACACAATAACGGACTAGAAACTTTCGGTGTGATTAAAAGCACCTCCTTTGAATAATTGTGTTTCGAAATAAATGTACTTCATATTCGAAACACAAAACACCCACTAACTGAAAGGGCAATTATGTTTATATCACATTTTGTATTCTATAATCAGCCTTCAATTGTTATTCCGATGTTTTGAAATGTTTAGGCTTGCAATGATATTAATCATATGCACGTAACGTTATATGATTGATTAACACACTGATTTGAATGTAAATACATAGAAAATGAAACTCCGATTCAACCAGATTCGTATTACATATAAGTCAGTTCATAGCATTACAATCTATGTCTTGATAACAACCAGTTGCTATGGCCAATACGAAAATGTGTCATTGCTGTTCTTAACATATCGTTTTTAATGTTCTGCAAGTATGATTCAAATTCAAAATTAGTTTTGTATTTAGCATAATGATGCATTATTGAAGATGTTGTCATTGCCTCTCTCCAAGATTGAATGAACAGATCCCTAATACGCCTTTGGATGATATGAAAGGCATTGAAATCCCAATTATAATGTGTATAAAGATAACCTACACCGAATTTATTAAGTTCATTTTTTAAATTACAGACTCAGCTAGATGATTTACTTACTAAAACGGTACATATATCATGTATTTTAATGAACCAATGTGTTGTTGTATCTTTCACCAATATTTAAATGATCTTTCTTACGCTATACATGAAAGTGGAAATTTTCCTAGCTCACCCAACACTGCCATATTCATAGCTTTAGGGCGAATACCTTAAATATATTTATAGAAATTTTTTTATTTTTTCAACCATATATGCCCCATACTTCTGCTCCATGCAAACTAAATTGTAACTATCATGTGATCAAATATCTCAAGTTTAGTTTTTAAATCCATTGGAATTCATTTGAAACCTCCCTTTAGGTTATTTACAACCCTAAGGGTCTGATCAGCCAAGCACTTAACTGCTAGCGCAATTTACCATTGTTAGAAAGTTTTATAGACGCTATCATGCTTTTCTATTGAATGTCCACCAATGAAACAATTAAAGTTCCTTATTTGTTTTCTTTTATCTAAAACACATTTTCGTTTTATTTACATTTATTGTAAGATCTCATTTTACTGAATACATAAAAATGCTGTCGAGTTGGGATTGCAAGCTGTTTTATCCGTGGTAAATACGGCTATGTCGTCAGCAAATGAAAGTAGATAAATAGTCAACTGATTCAGCTCCGTTAAGATGTCGAAATCTAAAGTAATGCTATTATCATTTATAAAAAGGAAAATCATTAATGGGGATAACGTTCTCCCTGTTTCAGCTCTATTGCTACTTCAAAATAATCTGACATATTGTCGTTTTCAGAAACACTCTTATACATAGCCTTAATCATATTTACAAATTTCGAACTTATGCCTGCTCTAACTAATTGAATCCATAAAGCTTCTCTAGAAATCGTATCGAAACAACGCTCGTAATCTATAAAGGCACAAACATTTTCTTATTAAGGGATAGATATTTCTGAATTACAGAATGTAAAGTAAAGGTGCTTTTACTATCACGGAAACCATATTTGGAGTCTTTCAGAACATTTTCATCTTCACACCACCTATTTAGTATGTTCCTGAGACACAATGAAAATATGTTTGCCATGGAATTAATAAGTGTTATATCTCTATAATTTGAGGGTTCGTTTGAATCAGCCTTCTTATAGATAGGCACTGAGACGACTACTTTCGCCCATACATCCGGATAAATACCAGTTTCTAATATCTTATTAAAAATTGTTACCAGAACAAAGGGGCGATGAACTTATTTGCGTCTAAAAAGAAATCAGCCGCAATATTATCTACACCGATATTTTTGTTTCTTTTTAGACTAGTGATCGTTTTAGAGATTTCATCAAAAGTAAAAGCAGTCTAATTCAGTCACAGAAGTTTGCCTTTTCTCAGGAGACAAATCATCATCGTCTATAAATTCAATAAAAGGGAGATCCTTCAAAATCAAGAAAGCCAACTCATATAAAGACAATTGCAGACTCGGTTTTATTAAATCAGTTCATGAGTAGTATGAAAAGATGATTGCAAATCATAAATCATGTCTTAACATAGGGCGTCTTCCTCTTTGTTACGTATTCCAAGACAATCA
>JAULCE010281180.1:0-10780 GCA_032359355.1 Macoma nasuta | reverse complement strand
CTTTCATGCAGATATTCGAGATATTCGCTTATAAACACAGCGCAATCGGCAATGAAGTCACATGTAATCTTGTAATACGATGACGTCAAGTTTATCGGTTTTCCCAACGTCATCACTGATGTCATTTAGGCAGGTTTTCCTGGAGAACGCCTCATATGTAATACATTTACGACCAAAGTTAAGGAATAGTAAAAGAATAAGTGCTTTTCTTTGTCTTCAATGTTCGATAGGTTCAATAAGATGTCAAATGCACATAGTTATTTGCTTTTTTTATTAAATATGCATCAGCCACATACTCTGCGAACAGCTTCTTGTTTAACAATATAAAAGTTTCGCTTTTCAGATTTAGTTCAGTCATTCTATAGTTCTGAGGTCCAGAACTAGTAGAATATTTTAATATGTTGATTTCCTGGATCACAAGACATTTAGCAGATTCCATACGACGCCTATCGGCATACGGAAATTGACACTCTAAACATTCGGACATTGTAAACAAAGTAGATTAGGACCAGCCCATACGACATTGGTGGCGTCTGATCAGGGTCGACATTGTTTGCATTTTTAGAGGATATCACATCTTAGTTTTGAATTATTAACAAATTGTAACTTATATTACTAAATCCTGCTTGAAAGGCAAATACTTGGGTTAGGCACTACAATATATATATAGCGTGTTATCTAATCAGGGTCTACATTGTTCAATTGAAGAGGATTGTTCAATTGTCAATTGAAGAGGACTCCATTGTTTTAGACTCAGAATGAGTTACAAATAGTAACTTACATCACTTGAATGAGGTTTTAGGCTTCACTGTTTTAAATGTCCGAGACATGTCCGAGAATGCTTATTAAGGCAAACCAAGAACAAAATACCAGCTACCTGGATCACATTTTTTTTAACAAAAAAATCCAATATAGCCAGCGTCATACGAAACTGTTCACTCGGACATAGAACACAATGCATGCCCAGAACAGCCTTAACGTCGCACTTTATAAATTTCTAAGACTTAGGCGTACATATACGTGTTCCGATATGTCAGAGAATAATGATCAAGCCAATCTGTGAAGACCCAGTTATCTTAAATACAAATACTTCCTGGATCACAAAATTTCTGAACAAAATTGATACAATAGGCTAGTTTCATACAAATAGGGACACTCGGTGATTGTAAACAATGTAGAGTCAGGCCAGCCGTCACGTCTCCTATAGAGAATTTTATAAAAAAAAATACATTGTTTGCAATATTGTACAGGCCATTAAGTTTTACCTTTGAAATATTAACAATTAGTAATTCCCATTACTACGACTTGCCTTCAGGCGAAATTTTGGTCTTTGTCTATATTTTTGATATGTCCGAGAAAGCTGATCAAAGCAAACATTCAATACCCAGATTACTAGACTGTGAAAGCCCTGCAACCAAAATCACCATATTTTTAGCAGAAATAATAAGCGTCATAGGAAACAGACACATTCGGACATTGCAAACAATGAAGACCAAGACAAGCCGCAACGTTTCCGATGTGTATTCTAATCTGGGTCGGCAGTGTTATCAATTTGATCCGTATCTACATAGTTTGGAATAAAAGTACACATCACATTCTACGGTTGTGACAAATTGGTCATTTTAATACACTTCTTTAATGGCAAATACTTTGGTATGGGTCTTCAATTTTTGATATGCTATTGAACGTTGATAAAGACAGACAGTGAAGACACAGATCACAAGATAGCGAAAGACCTGCTATCTGGATCATCCTATTTTTTTGGCAGAAATGAGACAATATGAACTTTCTTGTACGAAAAGAGACACTCGGACATTGCAAACAATGTAGACAAAAATATGTTGCATCGTCTCATATGCAGCGTCGTATCAGGCTCTATATTGTTGGCAATTGTAGAGAACACTACAGAAGCAAAACAGCTAAATCCTGGATCAAAATCTCTGCTTCCTTGATCACAACTTTGTTTAACATATAGGATACGATACGTCCCGCGTCATACGAGAAAGACACTCGGAAATGATATCCTCTGATCAGCGTCTACATTGTTTGCATTTGTTTATTACATCATATTTCACCTTTGAATGAGTGACAAATGGGAATTCAATTCTTAAATGTTTTTTCATTGGCGAGAAGTTCGGTCTGGGTCTACACATTCTGCTCTCTGGATCAACACATTTTTCAACAGAAATGTAACGGCATACGTCATACACAAAGAGACACTTGGATATGCAAACAGTGATGACTTAGACAAGCTGCCACGTCTTCAATGTTGCGTCTGATAAAGGACTATATTGTTTTGCAATTGCGTTTTACCTCTAAATGAGTAACAGATGATAATTCCATTACTATATGTAGCTTTAATGGCGAATACTTGGGCATTGGTCTTCATATTTTGATATGTCCGAACACGCTGATGAGAAATAAAAAACACACTGGATTGTACTGCAGTATTCATGGGCCTTTGCATATACGAAACATTGATGTAATATGTTATCGCAAAAGCTCAATATAGTGTAGCTAATCTTATTTGACTTTTTTAAACAATGCAGTTATTTGAATATGTTTCTTCTACATATCATATTAGCTAGGAAATTATTGGCCAAATTTTGACAATTTGCACATTTATAGAGTGTGAATTAGTGGATTTGGTTTCAACAATCAACCAACTATTTTTTATTTTAAAAACAGACTGCGGATGTTGTGAGGCGACACAGTAATATCACGCCGTAGACACATTATCTCACACAGTCTATTATCCTGACACCGGACTGACCAGACCGAGAATACCCTTTTAGAAAAGAGAGACATCAGTGAGCTATTAGAACTACTAACATGTTGTAGTCGAAGATCTTACCTAAACCTCACACCCCGAAGCTAAAGCTCTACCACTGAGCCACTGAGGAAGTAAAGTTTTCGAGAGACGCAAGCTGGTATAAGGGTTAGGTTTGAAGGCAGATCTGATAACTGTTTTGTATATTACAAATATTTGTTCAGGTTTTGATCCGCTGTCATTTATTTAGAATCTCTGAGCTCACAAGAGCCCTTACACAAACCCTATTCCCAAATGATATTCGTATCGAATATAAGGTTCCTTCGGTTAGGGTTAACGTTGTGTTAGGTTAGGGTTAGGAGTAGGGGTAGGGGTATTTGTGTTTTGAAGTAAATGCACACAGTGCACATCCAGATTATGGTTAGAGTAGGCAAAACTAGTTAATACCAAAATCAGACTGTAACGGTTGATTAGAGACAGACAGTTCAGACCCAGATCATATGGTAACGGTAAGAGATGCAAAAAGTGCAAACATAGATGAGACATTTTGTTTATTTTATTCACAAATAGTGAAACCCAAATGCGAGGTTACAGTTTAAGAAAGCCAAACAGTGCAGACCAAGATCAGATGGATACAGTTATATTAGATGGAAACAGTGCATACCTTGATCAGACGTCTTGGTCAATCAATGTATACCCTGAACAAGGGGCTACGATTCAGGGATGCGCACACTGTACATACCAAGATGTAAGGTTACGGTTAGATTAGGCGCAAACAGTGCAGACCAAGATCAGAATGTAACATTTAGCTTAGACCCACACAGATCAGACGGTTACGGTTTGAGATACCAAAACAGCAGACATACATTAAACATTTTGTATTCTATTCGCAAAATGTGTATATCCTGATCTTACGGTTCCAGCAGACGTAAACTTGGCCGACCGAGATGAGACTTCTTGCGTTTCATATTTGTAGGCATTTACGGTTAGAGTAATTTTAACAATGCATACCAAGATCAGACCTCGTTTACTGAAGGTTCACACAGTTCAGACACAGATCAGAGGAAAGCTGTTAGTGATGCAAAAATGTGCAGACCGACCTAGATAAATGCGTCAAAATGCGTATTTTTGAAGTAAAACGAAGATGGAGTCTGAACAGGGATTAACGCAGGTAGCTGTCTGTAATTTTACCAAGACCACATAAAACGCTAACTACGCAAATTCATAAGTGTATATGTAAACTATTATGAAGCCGATTGCGACAATAATTATGTCGTTAACTAGCTTAGACACGGATAGCACGCCGAGTAATTTCGTGTCTGATCCGGATCCGAGCTGTTTGATATTCGGAAAACCATTTCACCAAATTCCAAACGATTCGAAAATAGCTAAGAGATCAAGCAAACGAATTCTCAGCGGACGATGTTTTGGGGCGGCAGGATAAATGTTAAATGCATTCATAAGCATTGTGCTTTCCGTCTTTACTGCTCAAAACAGATAAAAACTTTAGCATACGAAAACGTTGTACCACGTTTCGAAGGCAAAAATTGCATGTTTCCATAATTTGTTTTCAAATCCAGACGTTAAGATGTTCTGACTGCGACGGAAATACAGTCTAACCTCATTATCTGGAGCTCGTTTAAATTCTGCAAATTGAAGATCCTTCAAAAGCAAGAAAACAATTTCATATAGAGAAAATTGCAGACTCGGTTTTATTGATTCTGTTCATGAGTAGTAATTGGGGATGCGATCCTACTCCGAGCCACCCCCCCCCCCCCCTAGCACCGGCTTAATCGTTATTCAGTTTTCAAAATTAAAAATCTTGAAATTCATGATATCGAAGGACAAGAAAGTATAACAAGTCCATAAGATTTTACCTTGCGGGTAATTTCGAGTAATTCGAACTTATGAAATGTCTTTGTAGACGACAAAATGAGCCACGTGCTTTACCCTTCACTCCATTGATATGCTTATTGCGCCTCTGTAAATGGCTATTGATAACATAGTGGGATATGGAGCATTTGCTCACAACGATGAAATGCCTCATTTTCGACAATGTTTTCAAAGCCGTTCAAAAAAGGATGTTTCCCTGTAAGCAAACACCACGATAAGCCTTTCCTCCACAAGCTATATTTAGACTAGTCCACATACTAATAAACCGATTAAAAATGTGAACATCTAGGCAAAATCAAAATGCCATTTTTAATTGTATTGAAGTCATGTATGAAATGGAGCATTTGCTCGTTACTATCAAATGCTTCAATGAATACAATGTTTTCAATAGTCATTGGTTACAGAGGTGTTACATGTAAAAGGCGCTTGTGTGGTGAAAAGGGATTATATAACAAACGACTTGACTGTTCTTATAAGTTCGAGTTACCCAAAGTTAAATTTTGTTAATTGTTGTGAAAGAATTAAACAACACTAAAATCTGAATAGATACACAGTGTTTCATGTCGAAGTTCGGGGGACCAACACCACCAGCTCGAAAAAACGAAACATAATTGAATTTTGACCATTATTAATGTGAACCAACTTAAACCTAAAGCAAAATATTGACACAACGAGTGTCGATATTTAACGAGTTGCTCTGTTACTGTACAATGTAAATCTTTCAGGCAGCTAACAACAGCTTGATATTTGGAGACAACTGTTTCATTTTTGAAGAGAAAACACTGTACATGTACAATATCCTGCAATACACAATCTCGATATTAGCGTTACGTGTAGCTTATTACGTTGATACTAAGGTGTTTATTTTAAGGCAATGAAATGTTTCTACGTAAATCATAATTTTCATTCAAATAATAACAAACATGTAACTCATATCGTACTGGAAATGTTGACGACGCACATGTTTCGAGAAGATATATTCTTATTCTATTACTGACTTGTATACTTTAAACCATTCCACCCCAGAAAAGCATTTAAGCGCCTCTTTAACTGAGGCTATTTAAAATATTGTAGGAAATCAAGCACAGCAAGTGCCGATTTCAACACAAGTCATGACATTTCCATTTACTTAAATTTTCATAATTTTTCATCAGACTCATTCCTTGTGGATAAGTTTAAATTAGATTGATGATGAAAGGGTTGAAGAGTGTAAGCGTGTTTAAAGCACTATAATAGCAACGCCCTCAATTAAATACATTCCATAGCGTTCCGCCAAGTTTTATACTCGCTTTATGTATATTCTATAATTCTAGTGCATTAGTTTGCGTGTATCCACAGTGGAACCTAAATAAGAATATTTCTTATTCCTATTTAGACACTAGAGGACTATTTTGGAGAACATATTTCATGGAAGTGCTGTTAAGCACTTTAATATCAAATATATAATACGAGTAACGCTTTTCCTTACATCTAAAGTGATGCACACCGCTCAGTGATAACCTACACAAACTGTTTGGGCCATATCAGACACCCAGTCACTCGGTGTCTGATCCGGCTCCGCACTAATGGTAATAAACTAAAAACATACAATTGCCATACATTTATGTTATTTGCGTTGTATTTGCGGTAGCGTTTAATGGTTAAAGAGTAGCTGCATTCCTTCCAATCTTTAACCATTTACGCCCCTGTAACAAAGGACTATTGAGTACATAATGGGAAATTGGGCAATTGCTCATTATGAGATAATAAGCTTTTTCCCACAATATTTTAAAAGCCATTCCTAGATAACAAATATTCATTATAAACATTCCCTATCGTTGAATCTCAGATAGCACATGGAGTAAATGGGTTAATGCCAACATTTTAGAACCAAACGTAGCATCTTTTGAAAACACCATATATTTTCATTTCGCTACAACAATCAATAACCCTTTCATCCGAAGAAGCGCCTTTCGCGCTGCCTCTGTCACCGATTTATGTTGAGCATGTCGTAAGTTGTTATGTTTACTACCACCGTTCCTATAACTCAGTGATTAGAGCGTCCGCTTTGGGTTCGGAAGGTCCAGGGTTCGAATTTCGGGCCGGGTCAAATAGAAGACATGAACATTTGTAATAATGGTATTCCCTCCTTGACGCACAGGATTTCGGGATAGTACTACGATTGGTAAGACTGTTATGTCAGTGTCAGAATAAAGTTACCGGCTGGGTCCTGTCCCAGATGTACCTCATAAGACACCGGAAGTGTCAAGGTCGGAGGTGCTTAGCCGTTGTGGCACACTCCTAACCAAAAAACGGCGAACGGATTTTGTTTAGATGGTTTCTACAACAACTTCAATGCAAGTCAAAAAAACATTTATATTTTCCCTAGACTTTTACAGTTTTAATCATATTATTTCCTTGTTGATAGTCAAAATAGTTTGTGGTGTGGGAAATTTGACATCGAATGACTGGCATTTATTCCCTTGCATTTTCGCACTTTTTTTAGAAGCCTCGCGTAGTACTGGTAGGAAAAACGCGACACTCGACGGTAAGTTTTCGCATTCCTTTTAGGGGTGACTATTGACTGTTGATGAAAAATATAACGCGAAAGTGCATCGGTACATTTTCGCATTTTCTTCAATACACAGTTGGAACTTCTTCGGACACTTTGCCTATAGTAGGGTCATACACCCCAATCCCGTGACCATTCTCCGGCTAACATGTTTTGGATATTGATTTAACTTTTATGGACCTTTAATGAAAAATTTAGACACCCGGCCCCTCGCAAAAATGTTGGCATTTTTTGCTTAGGGGCCAAATCCAAAATGGCCGCTGGCGCCATTTTGTGAAAAATAACTTTTGAACCAGAGCACCTAAGATCAAGTATAAACATACTTTTCAAACTAAATCAACCACGGGGAATACGAGTATGACATCAGTTTGACGCTAAAACATCACTTTAACAAAAAAAATGGCCGCCAGTTTCATCTTGAAAAAAATACTTTTGAACAAGAGCACCTAGAATCAAGTTCAAATATACTCTTCACACTAAATCAACCCCGAGAAATACGATTCTGATATCAGTTTGACGCTAAAACATCATTTAAACGAAAATTATCAAGATGCCGTCCAGTTTCCTCTTGAAAAAAAAACTTTTAAACCAGAGCACCTAAAATCAAGTATAAATATACTTTTCACACTAAATCAATAACCAGGAATCCGATTCTGACATCAGTTTGCCGCTTTAACATAATTTTAACTTTTTTTTCTCCAAGATTGCCGCCAGTTTCATCTTGAAAAAATAACTTTTGAAACAGAGCACCTAGAATTAGGTACAGCTATACTTTTTTTATTAAATCAAATACGAATATTCCGATTCTGACATCACTTTAACGTTTTCGAATTTACTACTAACTACTTAACCAGGGGGTTGCAATAATATAACTTATGATGGCACATGAAATTTCCTGTATTTTTATTTTAATCTGTCGGTGATGATATTTGTTACAGCACTACATGTTTAGTCTTATTTAATTCCGAACATGCTTTTTTCATGTTCTTTCATATCGGCAGGGAAAATGTTCAAAAAAGTACATGTTCAGGATTTCCAAAACCGGACCTGTTATTGTGGTTTAGCGTTTAAAAACACATAGTTCTGTGTAGTTTACGATAAATCCGCTGGTGCCATTTCTACCGAGAGGTGGGATAGTCTCGAAAAGACGTCCCTGTAATGAAGTGGTCTTGATACGTTCAGAGACACCCATGCAACCGTTGCTTGTCCAATAAAAAAGTAAAAGTCCAATCTGACATGTAGGTTGAAAAAGCTCGAGCATGCCATCGTAAGACAAGAAAGGAAAGGTCAATGCATTGCTCGTCAAATGGGTTTTGTGCCCCTTCTCCAACAGCGCCTCAGCAGCCAAACGCCTGCGTTCTACTACAGGGTTGATACATGATATTATAAAATGTGTCTGATGCATCAAAAACGTGACGGCTTAGCACCCAGAATCAAACTTGAAGCTCATTTTATATAATCATGCATGTGCGTCTTTCACGTCGAGTAATACGGTTGCCATGGGCGATCAGGTAATGCGTGGCAGAATAAACTGCCTGATTGAATATGCATATAGAGATCGCCTTAAATGTTGGTTGAAGCATATTTGCACTAATCAGAAGATGATTGATAACGATAAGCTACCATTCATGAACAATGTTAGTCTTCGTGAAGCTCAGACCATTTGATCGACTACATCAGAGTCATAAACTTTGAGAAACATGAACTACGCTTACTAAAGAGCTTTATCTGAGTCTACAGCTTGTCTGTGTCTCGTTACGGTTTCTTAACATTTATAGTTATCTTACATCAAAGACACCCTGTCACTTCTTACGTAAGGCGGTCTTTGGTAAGGATACTTCCACCTAGTTTCTGTCCCTCTTAGCAAAAACGTATTGTATGCTAAGAAGACCTCAAGGCAACAGCCATGGAGATGGAGCGGGACGCGCTCCAACCAGTGATCAACTTGATTAAAGTAAGCTGATCAGTGGACCTTACTAAGTTGCTAGAACATGGTGTTGTCGAAGAATGTGTGGCATTATTCAACTGTAATGACATATACAGGAAGACCCAGAAGAGCAGCTTCATGCAGAAACACTTTGCAATAGGTAGACCTACAAGAAAAAAACATCATTATTGTCAACATTGGAGGATGGCGACTCAATCAGTCGTAGACCGACAAACGCAAGATAGTACTCCGTACATGTTGCCGGACTATGTCAACAAGCTGGCATCCAACATCCTGTCCTGACAAAGAGAGGCTTAACCTGGTATATGTGTGAACAATGCGTATGTCAAAGCATACTCAACTAAAATGATGAGCAAAACCTTAAGGTGCAGGGTTAGGCACTTGGTCCCAACACTTATATTACATTTGGCGACCCCTGTTTGGGCATTCTATGTTTTGGCAGCAGTCAATTTGCAGCGGTTGAATGGTACGCTCGCTCGGTATCAAGAAAAAGGGAAAGAAGTCTTCTGTCGTGGTCTTGTGACTGGCGAGATGGCAGAGTGTATCGTACAGCTGCACTGTATGACAGGTTGTGATGCCATCTCGGGCATATACGGAAAGGGTAAGATGTTCTCGTATGCAAATGAGGCGAAGAGACCTGTGGCGCGACAGCAGTACTTGCCGTGTAGAGATGATCTTGCAATGGAGGGGGAAGTTATAGAGAAACTCTTTCATTATACAATTCATGCCATCTATTGTGACAAGAAGAGTACTTCCACGACTGAGGCTCGCTCTGTAAGGTGAAGAATTTGAAAAAGAAATCCTTTATACGTTTTGATCTAGATGAGGATAGTCTCCGACAACACTGTCTTTGCGAAGATTACCTGGCGTACCTGCGCCAACTTTCTCTAAAATTCGGGTTTCTCCACGTGGCCATGGGACTGGGAGTTTGTGGATGGTCACTGTCGCCCTGTTCGCCGCACACGGCCTACTCTCCCGATAAATATACCTGCACCAAGACAAGCTGGAGGCAGCAAAAACGATGAGAGCGATTCTGATGATATGGGAAACAATAATTTTTATAATAATCCAAGGCTTCCGATTATAGTGTGGCAGAAGGCTCCGAATCAGAAGGAGCATATTTCTTTGATTCGTAAGTTACAGAACGTTATTGTAACGCTTTATGGTAAATGTGTTTAAATAATGCTAGTATGGTGAAATATAAAGTATCGTGTTTAGTTTTTTTTTTTTTTATTCAAAGTATACATGTTTTAAATTACTTCATTTGAAGAACGTTACTACTAAACGACTAAATATAGATTATGATATATCTATATAGCTTTATAGCTTTATCTTGAATTTCTTAGTCAAAATGATGTTTAAGCGTAAAAATGATGTCAGAATCGGAATCCTTGTGGTTGATTTAGTGAAAACAGTGTTTATTGAATGATATATGCCCCTTTTTGACTTTACGGACTTAGAAATGTCGGTTCAGAGGAATTGTTCAACCTAGAAACCAGCTTATATCTCGGTGACTGTTGCTTGTATTTGAATATAACTTTACGCTTCCCTCTTCGATTGTGCGATGACAGGATGGACATAGTACTCTATGATGCCAACTTCTCAAATTCGGTTACGG
>JAULCE010281069.1:0-10782 GCA_032359355.1 Macoma nasuta | reverse complement strand
GCCGGTGCTAGGGGGCGTGAGTAGTGTTGCATCTTTAATTACTACTCATGAACAGACTCAATAAAACCGAGTCTGCATTTTTCTTTATATGAATTGGCTTTAATGCTTTTGAAGGATATACCTTTTACAGAATTTAATCTATTATCAAACTAACAATACAGCTATGGGCTATTTTATGACACCAGCGGGTAGTTATCAACGATGTTCATGATTCATCGATACATGTCACAACACTGGGATATCACTAATCGGGTTGACGGAAGATGCCAAAGTCGCACGAGCGTGTAATTTAAACACACCTACTCATCACAAGTGACTGACATCTCGTGAATTAGAATTATCGAAAAAATAACAATTATACCATTGAAATGAATGACACTTTTTCCCCATAAGAATTCACTCGCAAAGGATTGATTGCTTTTTGCGTAGATGCTAAAATGTGATCAAAACGAGAGGTAAGGCGACCTTTTCTGCCAAATGTATTTTATTTTTAACCAAACATATGGTAGTCGGTTAAAACTGAAAAAATGGACCAAAGTCGTTTTAAAATGTATTATTTAAGAATTACTCTCCAGGAAGATAACTATTTATTGTTCATGAAACCTCTCGCGCAGAAAAGATATCTTTATCCTGAAAACAATTATAGTTTGTTGCTTAGCTCCTTATTCCTCAAGCAAACCATATGTTGTGACCACTCATTGGAATCGTATCAAATGCTTCAGATAAATTCTTTCTTTTCTTTCGTATTTTTCTTTATTTACCTTTTCATGTCTCGTTCCCTCACAATAAACAAAATAAAGTGATCCTTCACCCTACAATTATAATCTCCATCCACTCTCTAACATTCGGACATTTCAATTATGATATGTCTTTTTTGTTTAATTTAACATAAATTATAACACTTTGAGATAACAATCATATGTCACTACCAGTTTGGCAATGTGCACTGCCTGTCCCTACAATCAATACACCCCTCTAGCTAACAACGCTCAGCTGCAATCCCTGTACTTTTACTCAAACGCTTTATCAGTACACTAACAGTATGCATGTTACCCTTCCAAACTTAGCAGCGGTCAGTGTTAAACCTATTTATAGAAATACCGGTAGCTATCGCAATGAGACATTTATGCAAAAAAAAAAACAATGCACTATTCTCACCAGCGTTTGAATTATATGGATATTTTTCTAAGACTCTTAATTTCAGTCTCTTGGCGTGGCCTAAACATTGATTCATAAAAAAAACACAAGATAAGATCAGAAAAAGCGCATCTTGTGGTTTTCTGAAATGTTTGAATCAGTTGTTTGCATTATTTAAACAAATCCAAAACGAGTCGAAACCGGTAAATCATCACCTTGTTTTATATTTGGTGTGCTCTGCAAGACCTTCTTGTCTATTGTAATTAGTTTAAGTACTATACAAGGCTTCAGGTAAACAGTAGTCATATTTTTTTCATCGATTTTGCTTCGATTGCGGTTAGATATTGAGTACGAAACATAAGAAATGTGTCAAATAGCTTCAATATTAGGTACAAGGATCAAAATGTTTCTACAATCGGATGTTGGATAGGAGGCATCCGAATTTTCGAGGGAGGTGGTTTCAACCTTCATCCATTACCGAAAAGCGTCGGCACTGCGATTGTCAATTGTTCAATCTCTAGGGACACGCATTAGAAATTCTGAGCAAATGAGCGGAATAAGCCAAAGTTAAATAATGACAAGCGACAATCAAACACAAGAACGACTAGAGTACAGAAAACAAAATGAATAAACGGCTTCACCCTAATCTGCTGCCCTCACGGTTGTGGTTAAAACGGAGAAGGAACCGGCTCAAAACTTCCAGAAGCCCTACGCTGACCTTTATAAATCGCTCAATACAGCGCACCATGTGGTTTCTGGAACATTTAAACCAAAGACGCTATACACTCGTTTCGAAAACGGATGTACTGATTCGATTCGGTACCGCTTCTGGTTTAATATAATTAGTTTCTTTACTGCACCTGTCCATACAGAGTTACTTAAATAGTTCAGTTGAGACCGAAATCAATACCCAATCAGAACCCAATCGAATCAGTAAGACCATTTTCAACGCGAGTGTATGGTCAATGAGCCCGTTCGAAAGTTTTCTATCAAAAACAGCAATATTCTCTTTATAAAAAATGATGCGGTTTAAATCGCTTTCATATTATTAACTCAAAATGTTTCCTCTCCATTTAAAGCTTCAGCAGAGCCGGCAATGAATCGGGGCGAAATAGTTTAAACCGTTAGTCTTATAAGTTCATTGTAGTTTTTAGTCGGTATCGGTTCCACAAACTGTTACTGACGGTGTTTCGCGACCACTTCGTACTTAATCGGCCCGTGAGTTACTCCGAAACTTTCCTCGACATTTTCGACCGTCAATTGTTTATTCTCTGGAGACACAAATTCAAAGTTCTGAACGAGGCAAGTCAGAATAAGCAAAAGTTCCATCCTGGCAAGCGACTCTGCAACACAAGCTCGTTTACCTGCAAAAATAAATAGACCGCTGCTGCAGAAAAATCCAATTCGTTTCAATACTCTAACCTTAAAACATGACTGTGACGTCATCTATTGTTTTATATATATACTTTATTTTTAAGAGCCAATCGATAACTGTCCATTATTTAAAAGTAACAATGGATTCTAACATGATAGGCAGTCGACACTAACATAATGAACAGTCATCGAGTACACTCTGCACGTGCAAAACGTGGCATGGCGTAGAAAAGTGTCTGTCTATTTTAACCCATTAACACCACTACGAAAACAAGTCGTCTGCTCAAAATATATCGTCTGCTTCAATTCTTAACCTCGCTCGATTCCACTAAATCGTGGGAAAAAAATTGAACATTTGATCCGGATCAAACGCCGTGTTAATCGGTATCTGATATAAATCTATATTATTTGTAAAACAATGACTACAGATGTGAGTATCGGGATTGATGGGTTGAGAACGTGTAAACAGCTGTGATTTAAACCAGACGCCAAATAACTTGACGTCTAGTTCTTATCTTAGCATTGGCAACTCATTCGAAATTAACCCTTTCACCGCCATAGGCGACTATAAAGTTGAAGTGCAAGAACAGTCACCACCTTACAAATCGGCGTCAGATCAGGAACTTCACTTATTTGCAGCAATTTTATTCCAAATATTAGTGTTTCGGAAAAGCCAAAGATGTTTAATTATTTCTGTTATTTATATCATAAGAATATTTGATTCAGAACAGGGTTGCAACCGACACTTTTAAATTTGGCGGCGAAAGTGTAAAACATTATTACGCCAATCGCAAATATGGTGATGTCGTTTATAAGCTTGGATCCGCTTCAGTTGCCGAGTTAATCGGCGTCTGATCCGGATCCAAGCTTTTTAACACTTAGGAAACAGTTTCACCAAATTATAAACGATTGTAGAGCCTGACCAGACGCCGCAAATAGAATACACTGTTTGGTACGGGTTTGAACTGTTAGCATGAAGCTGAATATCCGGAATATACTGTATAGAGCCACTTGTTATTTGATTAATTAAATGCAGTGTGAAAAATGCATAAGCATTTTTCACATTGCATTTAATTAATCAAGTAACAAGTAACAAATATGTATACAAAATAATTAAAACAATCTTAACATGTGTGAAATGCTCGTACACCGGTGAAATGCAACTCTCGCGAGAGCCGAGATTTTGTGACTGCCGCAAACGCCTTTAAAGAGCAACATGGTCGTAGGTAGGCGCTTGTGTCTGTTGCGTATTACTCTATCGATTACTTACACCTATCTGCATTGTTGAATTATAGCAAGACAATCACCTGTTATTAGATAATGCAACTAGACTGTAATATTAAGGACTACGAATGGCAAAACCGAACGATCACAAACATAAACGTATTCACAGCAGACGTTGCACAAAAATGATACATATTTCCTGAGTTAAACAAAGCATTATAAATGTCCGCACACATCCATATGTCTCCATTTTCTCCATAAAAGAAATCAGATAAGCTAAGATCAAATCTTCTCTGAACAAACTGGAGCCCAGTACTAGATTCTTTCCAATCTGACACATTCGTCAACCCCACTTCAATAAACGGACATCTTCTATACTCTAATATACTTCTCTCAGAAGATATTGGAGAGAAGAAGACGCTTCTAGTTTGGTCTCTATGGCCGACATATCGAACTGCTGTAAAGTTAGTATAACGAGAAGCTAAAACTGTGTCTCGGGTGGCATTAACATCTGAGCATAACCCAAATTCCATTAAATTATAGGAACAAGGAGGAACAAGATCATCGGGTGATAAACTATCATATGGTAAGTAAATATAATCATCCATTGGTGTAACTTGTACATTAATGACTAGTCCATCAGTTCCATCAAGTCCAAATTTCTCCTGTCTTGACAAACGTAGAAGCTTTTCTAGCTTTTCTTCAGGGTCCTGTGATTCGACATTTTTAAGTTTAACTCGTATATCATACCAGAGTAGATTAGCCTGTGAAATTTCGGACACATCAAGGTATTGACTGTACTCCAAATCAGCTACAAGGAAGATGTTGAAGAAGGTTTTTTCAATTGAGCCAAACACTGACTGAAGAAGTTTACTTAATGGTTCTTGCAATAATTGTGCAATATTAAGAGCCGCCCGAATGTTAAGTACGCTATCGGTTGTCAGTCTCAAGCCAATCCTGTACGAGAAAGCTTCTAATGTGTATATCGTTCTTTCGCATACGTCGTTGCGCAATCGACGAAGTAAGGAACATCTTGCTTCTACACACCGTCCCTGAAATCCAACCACAAAGCATATAAAACAAACTACTTAACCAAATAACGCATATGATATTTCTAGTCTATATCTTATTCATGAGAGAAGAATCTGATCAAACTATGAATAACATTCCAAAAGTGCATTTTAAATTATTCAAATTATTTTAAATTAATTGTAGGAAAATGAGCATTAGCTCGCTTCGACTGTTCGATTAGATGGTGTACAGATCGGACAGTGCACAAGCTATGTTTCACTGTATGCTATTGCTTATAGTTAAATAAATGTACCGTAACAATTCTAAGTTTTAGGTCAGTATGTTACACAGTCAAACGTCGTTGACTCGAAGTTTCAGGGACTAGTTTGATAAGCCTTAATTACCGAGAGCTCGAATTTCATTCGAGCTTCCGGTAATTGAGACTTATCAACATAATCCCTGCAACTAATATATGCGCTTACACAACAAAAAATCTTTATGTTTTGGTCCATAAATAATTTGTTCGTCAAGCATAAATTCGAGCCAACCCAGCTCGACTCGTCGAAGTTCGACTGTACTTAACAAGCTGACGATCTTGGTTTTCTGTGTAATAATGTGTTCGAGTGATCGGGCAGGGGAGTTATAAACTGTATATATTGACCAATATGACCCCTGCTATTAAATAATGCAAGTAAGAGTTTGTATTAAGACGACCGTAGGACGTCTTTTCAAATTACATTGTATTACCATATAATTGCAAAATGGCTCTTACGACTCCATATCAGATACAAAAAGACAATATCTCACCCCTTGACTTAAGCATAACATTGTCTCTGTATACTTCACTTGTATTTCTATGTAACTATGTTATAACATTACAGCGTACCATCAATTTGCTTTTGTGTTATCAACTTCTCTACAAACCTCTGACCTCTCCTTGTAAAATCTTCTAATCAAAAGTATCACTCTCAGCATTGCTCTATTCATGAACAAATGGTTATACTAATTGCTACCGAGTAAGAGCCATTTTGTAGTTATCAACATAATAGACGAATGCTGTTTAAAGCTATTCTTATCTTAAAAAACGATACATATTTTGAGAAAGAGGGTAACGAGGGACAGTGTGAACAGTAAAGTCTAAACGATACGTATTACCTTAAACGTGTATATATCGATGGCTGGGTGCAAAACTATTGTAACTCATTCACATTTGTAAAAGAGTTACAATAGTTTTGCACCAAGCCATCGATATACAATCGAGACTCGAAATGTCGACTTTGACGGGTCTATTTTTATAAATAATAATTTTATAATTTAGTTTGAACTTTGGGTAGCTAACTGAGTTCGAAAAAACGACGTTCGTCTGTATTGTGGCAATAATCAGTGTCTAAAGTCAGATCATATTTAGACCAACACCGTTTGCAATGTAATATTTTTTTCTGCACAAAACATTATAAAGATAGCGTCGGTGTCGTTCAAAAACGACACTTTTTCACTGGCAGCAAAAATGTTATTGCAGCCGCAAATTCAAAGTTGATTGACTTTGAGCAAGATCTCGGTTCGAAATGTTTAGTGAAAGCCAAACCAAACATCTGTTTTTGGTCTACGTTTTTTGAAACATCCAACGGTCTATCTCCGCACAATAAAGTACGGAAACTAATTGCATTGAAATCGAAACTGAAACGGCATGACTGTTTTCAGGGATTATTACGTACGAAACGGTTCAAAACATTTAAAACCGCATGATGCGCATTTTAAATCAAAGTAAATTGAGATTGAGCAAGATTATCAGTTTTAAAGCGCATTATGTGGTTTTTACGAGTTTTGGACAGGTTTGTACGCCATATTTAACCGCAACCCAACCGAAGCGAATCGGAGCGAAACCTGTCAATTTATTAGTTTCGTTACTGTAGTGGTCATAATGACATTGTTGTAAATTGCAACACGCAGTTACTCAGCAAAGTTTCACAAAGATGTAATTGTGTTTAGTATATATTTACCTCGGGCTTGTGAAATAGATTCCCCGGAGAACACACCGACAAACTTTGATCATCTGTCTCTGGCTTTGTTTTAAATGACATCAATAGCGAAAACGACGGAATTTCGGGTATTTCATCAGTATGACCGAATTTCTTTCCATTGCATAATGCGCATTGGTCGTTTTTAAAAACCATGCTTTTATAGTATGCATACTGTATTGATTTCGAATTATTACAGCTCCTTTCTTCTCCACGATTATAGTTTAACCAAAGACCAGTTACATTACATTTATCAATCACGTGGTTACATTGACGGCCTGTCACATCCGGATCAGGATTGATGAATTTAAGATCACATTCCTGTTGTAGACGCACTGCTGCTAGAATGTCGGCGTCCTCTCTTACATCAATATTACTGGTGTCTTCACAAACCACATTTAACAGCCAATATTTTACATAATCCACCTTAACCCCATTGCATAACGCGCAATGAATATTTCTATATACAGCATGAGTGTTAACTTCGCTTACAGGTATTATGTCATAAACATCGACACTGTCGCTTTGATAATCTTGTACACACTGTGCCGCTACATCATCGTCGCTACCATCTGAACAAGTAACTACTGCCAGTACGCCGATTTCTCTGGTCATTGACTTCTTGAAGTTTGTCGAAATGCATGCCAATTGTTGATTCGCCTCATTTATCGTTGGGTGTTCACACGGCATGATGCTGGAGCAACATTTCATTTTCTGACGATTGATGTCACTTCTGCACGGTAAGCAGCATCCAGTGGCTAGATTATTTACCGAATCTGTAAGTTCTACACTGATGTTATAAAAACAGGTTGATACATACGGGCATTGTAAAATCTCTTCATCACCCAGACCACTCACGAAATAATGTTTTGCTTGTGATGTTGTGTAGTCACTATCTGATCTAATCCAGTCGAACTCAAATTGGAATCCTATTAATACAATGACAAACATATATACAAGCTTGAACTCCATTTCGCAGCAGAACTTGATCGCCGCTATTTTCCTTCGACATGTAGATAGTCTCTGAAATAAATGGAATAAAAGCATTGTCCTTTTGGTTTGGTTTGTTTAACCCTATTCTCCTCAAGCTATTTCTAGACTTTTAGACGCTCTAGACGATCGAAAAGAATCCAAGGAAATGTATAAAATGAAAAGTCACAATTGTTATTGTATTTAACTGAATGTAAGAAATGTGACATTTGCTCGTTACGAGAAAATGCTTCACTTCCTACAATGTTTTCAATAGTCATCAGCTACAGAGGCGCTAAAAGGAGCTTCTGTGGAGGAAAGGGTCCATTACAAAAATCGAGTTTCCAGTTTCAATTATGCAATTCACTCATTAAAAACAACATAATCTTACGATTCAAGGTACCTCAGCCATGAGACATTTATGAACCCTCACACACAAAACAGTACGTATACTTTTCATTATTGAACAATAATTGTCGTATTTTTTTTAAATGGCAAGTTACAAATTTAAGCATTGTTGCGTTACATTTTGCATATAGCATATCAGTGTATTGAACAAGGAAGGACAGGTATAGCTTAAATAAATGAATTATGTTTCAACAACAGATATATTGTGTTTTGAACACTTGACCTTGAAGCCTTTGAAAAAAGGCATCATTTCTTAAACCCGATATTTCTGCCAGGTGCCCATTCGGGCTTTATCCTGTAGTCGCCAACAAATATGAACTAAACTCTACGTAGCAGGTGTCTTTTGAATTGTGATAAATGAAGCATAGTCCGCATAGTCATTATTATGCCGCTAAAATACTCGTCTGCTGAAATTTTTGTCTGCTAGATTTGTTTACACTGTTCAAATCTCTTGAAAATTGATGGAACTGTTGGCTGGGTGTAAGCCAACAAAGATTCGGGCCAGACGTTGAGTTACTATGTGTCTAATTAGAATCAAAGCAATACGGGAATATTACTATTGTCGCGATTTAAAGGTTAAGGGTAAGATATATTATCATGTTATTATTTTGTGGATTGCTCGAAACATGTCCTGGAGTAAAATAGGAGTAAAGGGTTAACCCACTCACTGCCCTACCCGAGTTGAGTTACATACGCAAACAGCTTGGATCTGGCGTCTCATTCGGATCCAAGCTGTTTGGCACTCGACCAAAAGTTTTACCAAAGATCGAGAGAGTGTGTTAATTTTAAAGCGGAAGTAGAACAAATATTGCGCATGTGCACAAGCTGCATGGCAGTGAAGGGGTTAACCAAGTCTGAAATTTCTCATTGCATACCATACTGGAAGAAGAACCTGTGTAGTCTCTTTTGATTGATTTTATTAATTAGCTATATATTTGGACAAAACACTCGAACAATAACAGATGAATAAACTTTTTATTATTCAGATATTTTTTCCTAAATGTTCTGACAATTCATTTCGTTTCCGATTAGACCTCGATCTTCGGAAGACGAACTCTCATCTGGAATAATGTTGTTTGCCATTTTGATTTCTCGCAAATGATTATATCGACTTTTGACTAGTGATCGCTTAATGCATAACGGAAGGAAAATAGAGGGATCTTTTGAGAGTTGTCTGTGTTACTTTCATTCTGCTTTAAGCGACCACTTGTCTAAAAGACAACCAATGTATCATATATGATGGACAGCTTAATACAGGGTTGACTGTTGCATGTATATGTATAAGCAAATAGTATTCGATAGAAACATATAATGAATGAACGTATCAAACAACATTATTTCTTACTTCATTTTTTGCAAGAAACGGTGTAATCTCTAAGATATACATTACCACAGCATTCTAATACCTAGATAAAATTTATATTTTAATAAGAGTTGTCTGCTAAATTCCTCTGCTTTCTACATCGTTATCATCACTATATTTAGTTGAATTTAATGCCTTATGTCAAACAGATTTAATTTGGATCAGGTGAAAAAATACGCTATGCATACAATGCTCAAACCTTCTGCATTTTACATCGTTTTTATAATATCATAACGTAAGTGAAACTAATGTTTTAATGTCAAACATATTTAGATGAGGTGGACAAATACTCTCCACATATCGATGTAAATACAAGAGGGTGTAAGTGGATCTGCTTACACCCTCTTGTATTTACATCGATATATTCCCTATACTTAGGTCAAACTACTGTCTTAATGTCAAACAGATTGGATTTGGATCAGGTGAAAAAGTATTCTTCGCTTGATCTGAACCCAAACGAATTGTCATTATCAATAAGGTACAAGAGGGCGGGATGTGAGATAAAAAGGCAATACCGCCGATATACCCATGAGCAATGTTGGCACTAAGGCGACATCCCGAGTTTTCCTGATTTTTGTATTTTTTTAACTAGGGAAAACGAAACGAAAGAACGACAGTTGTCGTCTGCGATATTTTCCTCTGCACTTTTTGTCGTCTGCTCATATTCATATATACTTATTTAACTTTCTTTGGTATAATATGTACAATCTGAGTGCCAAACAGCTTGGAGCTTGATCAGACGCCGAGTTACTCGGTAAGATGTTTGTAAAGGTTACTAGAATTACGGTTTTTAAGTTCTTCCAAAGGATATCGAGCACGTTTCGCAGAAGAACTTTTCATTCTTTAAACCATTACCTTAAAGTCGCGGCCATCTTCGAACGGCCCATACTATTCAAAGTGAATATTAGACGGTCTGTATAAATTGATAAGCCTTTTAAAGAACGATTCAGTGCATGTATCAGTGTTTTTATCAGTGTAAGAAAGTTATCCTTACCTCTTGTTTTCTTCAAACTACTGTCCGATCTTTCACTATTAGCAAGATGTGTATGCATGTGCAGTCCTCGACGTAATACACAGAACTGATTGCGAAACCGAAAGAAGAAGTTTATCACAAAGTAACATGTAACATATTCTTCACATGGGCAATTAAAGCCCCACTATTGTAGTCGGGTTGATTAAGATAACTCGGTCTGTAGAAAATCACAGACGCTCGGGGACAGGTTACTTCCCTTTCGAATTACATTTCGATTATCTCCCTTTCAATGGAAAACAAGAGGA
>JAULCE010281068.1:0-18098 GCA_032359355.1 Macoma nasuta | reverse complement strand
CCCCTATAATTCACAAATATTGATAATTTGACACCAACTTCTACCGTAAAACATATTTTTTCCTCCTAGATAGGTGTTTATCAAACATTTCATGCAGTTTTTACAAAAACTGCAACACATATTTCCAGTTTTAGGGAACTCCCTTTAAGGCAGATGATCGCTGAATACAAACAAATAAATAAGGAATATACCTTCAATAGCATAAAGCGACCACCACTCAACACGATCATATATTCACCACAATTTGAATGGTTGCTTAACCCTTCGCCTGCTGTTCGAGACTAAGGTGACTATTCAAACAGCTTGGATCCAGATCAGACGCCGAGTAACTCGGCGTCTGATCTGGTTCCAAGCTGTATGATAAAAGAATATAGGTTCATATTTTTTTCAAATAATCGGACGATATTTAAAAATGAAGCAGACGATATTTTCGGCAGACGACAATATTTGTAGCAGGCGAAGGGTTAATTCAGGTTTATGTTTATCATCTGATAGATACTTTGTTCTGACTTATCAACTGTACACATAGTTTGGAGCCAGATCAGAGGCCCAATTGTTTTACACTATAAGGAAAACTATTTCACAAACTATCAGAAATTTGAATTTGTTTCCATTATAGTTGCGCTGTTTTTGTGTTGCGTATGGTTTAACGGTAAATAATAGCGTTTCTCGCACAGTACTTTGTTAAAAGGTCTTTTGGTATCGTTACGTTTTACCAGAAGGACCGTACATATGAATTTGAGTGAAACGCGATATACATGGATCATCAGGCTCCACTTTCATTTAAATTATGATAGTTTGCCCATATTTTGAATGTTGAATCTTTGTTTAGTCAGTTAATATAATTACCACTGAATTTATATTTGATTGTCAATGAATAGCATATGTTTCCAATATCTGATACTATTAAAATGCAGTGGTGATACAAATAATGTCGAAATTTGAAGTTACCTCGAAGTTGCAGGACTATTTTCATTAGTTGTGTTACCTAGAAAGCAATAACAATAATAATATTTTAATTGGAAAACGTATTCTTTATTTACGTTTGTAGAATAAATGTATCAGTATACTCACTACGGCAATAATATTCTCATAATTTGTTCGAAGGGCATGTACTACAGTAGTGTGGAAAGTCGCTTCTCTGAGGTTAAGGGTTTAAATGATATTTAAAATTAGAATGTTAAGGTTTGTAAAGGACAGAATGTATTGACAGACAAACAAACTCTGCATTGATAAGATTAGGGCCCGATGTTATAAAACTTTTAAATGAGCTCTGTGCTCAAGACTTACAATTGTATCCGTTTGCTGTCACTTCATTTCACATTTATTGTGAAGTTTATTATTATACTGTTAATGTAATTGCTAACACGTGTGTAAATCTGGCTACTTAAGTGAGTTTAGCACATGGTGTAAGAAATAAACACTGAGTTTTGAACCGGAGTTCGTTTCAACGTTTTACAACCTCGTGGCCTGTCCTAGGTTTTACTAAACATCTAGCGATGAGAGCTTGCTCACAACATTGAATTGCTTCTTCAATTTTATTGTTACTGCGCTACGTTTTTGAGTGCCAGTGAAACATACATTTTCACTGACAGTCACTTTGCAGTACAGTGGTAATAATATTACGGTCAATATCTGAAATGTTGATTGAGAGTACGATATCGGCTCGAGACCTTTAGTGAAATCTTGACAAGGACTCAATCATTATTTTATATGTTTCATGTAAATTAAATAAGATGATAATGCCTATTTGTTCATGTATCATGTGCTATAGCTGTAAAGTTTATATTGTTCAAATTTATCGTTTTAAAGTATAAATCCTTTATTGTGTGATCAAATCATATCTTGGCTGATGACTAGCAAATGATATACTTCTAACAATGGTTTAAGACAAAAGCAAAACTTGAATTTTCATTTGCTTTAGTTTTGAAGATTTGTTCTAATGGTCATCAAAAACTGTGATTGGCATTAAGTGTAAGTAAGCATACATTTAATGACCGACGTCGGACATTGTAGAAAGTGAAGACACAGATCATCCGCCGCTTTTTTATCCGTCTGATCTGAGTCTATACTATGTTTATAGATTGATATTAACATATTCTACGTTTCCGTTGAATATAAATTCTAAATAGTCTAATCTGACGCCGCATGGAAAGTGAGAAAGTGTGTCAGATGTCCGAGTGTCCTTTTCGCAAGACGTCGGCCGTAGGTATAACTTTAGTCGTATACTGCTAATGTAAACATTGCGTTCGTGAAATGGGCCTCGCAAACAGTGTAGCCCCAGACCAGCCGCCATATCACTGACGTGGCGGCTGGTCACTGTCTGCACTGTTTTCAATCTTAGAGGACATTTTAATGAATACAAATAGTATATTTCGTGACTAAATGCTTGCACTATAGCGCTTAAAAAGAGCTGAGTCAGCGCTTTTTTATAATGTCCGAGTGCCCCTTCTCGCCTGACGTTTGCCAAATTATTGCTTTGATTAAATTACATGATAAAAAGAAGACTGCTCTTACAGTTGTGTTGTCTTTATCCATATTCTCTTCATTAAACACATCATGCCTGTCTTGGTGACACAGGCATTTCCAGTCTGGTGTGTGGTCCGGCTTGCTGGGCGATCTGAGCAGGATACCGTTCAGGGTACCATAGTAACCCACGGCCTGGACGCGGACTGGTACCGGAAGTCCATGCCCCAGCGTATTTTGTCCGATACGTTTGGAACGCTATAAAATATGGTGGGCATTTCGTTGTCAACTCATACAATGGACTTACTGATGGTATTGAAGTTGTTACCTATATTAAATGGTCTGTTAAATACAAGGGGGTGTCAGTAAGTTACAATGTGATAGTCAAACAGCTTGTATTGTGGATCAGGCCAAAGGGTTTGAGGATCCTGTCTCCACTTCACAGTAATTTTCGAGATAAATATCGGCTCAACTTCAAAGTGTCAACATGAGATTTTTCATAAAATTTTAATTCAACTGCACTAAGATGTTTAATGCCAGCGAAAGATTCATTTTTCAATGGCAGTCTAAATTTAAAGATCTAAGTTTGAGATGATAACTGATTACATGGTCTGGCCTGACAACAAGATATTTGCAGAAAATAATAATCAACTGAAAACAACTGCCTTTACATATATAAGGGTTAAGAATAAGTTAGAATAATGTACGTAGTTTTGTTTGATCCAGCGGTTTCTTTTCTCCTCCACTCTACACGCTTTTTAAACTAATCCACAAGGAAAGAATTTTAAGAAAATATGAAAGTCTAGTAAAAAGACAGATGTAATGTTTGAATTGTATTAAAATCATTATTAGAAATGAAGAATTTGCTCATTACGAGCAAATGCTCTATTCATTACAATGTTTTCAATAGCTGACAGTTAGAGAGGTGCTTAAATGCGCTTCTATTTATTTCATAGAATAATCTTTGAACACTCAGCCAAAGTTTTAACCGATGACAAACAGTTTTTTTTATAATAAACGGAACCAGAGATAATCCACGAATCAATTTTTATCACATTAGTAAGGGCATTTTATCACGATTATTTGCTCTAGTTTTCATTTAAGCCAAAAAGAGTATTGAATGCACATAATCTGGTTATAGCACACTACCCCGAAATGAAAAGTCATAATTAAATGAGAGCGAGGTTTTAGTCTGTAAAAGCCGCAACTGATGGTCATACGATGTACTGACACTAGTTCCATGCATATAAATCTGATAATGTGATTATTTATGGGGTAGTGTGCTATAACCAGATGTGTTCTAAATACTCAATTGATGTTAATAAAATTTAGAGAAAATGGCCCTGATAAAATGCTCTTAATAATGTAATAAACAATGTTTCGTTGATTTCCCCTGTTTTTGCTTATTATAAAAAATTATATGTAATCGGTTATAACTTTGATTGAGTGTATTGAGAACAATTGTTGGAAATGGAGTATTGGCTCGTGGCGAGCTAATGCCTCGTTTCCTGACACGAGCCAACGCTCCATGTCATGCAAATGATTTCAAAACAATTCAAGAATGATATTTCCCTTATGTCTAGATATCCATCTTTTTATCAGATCATTTCCTGGTGAATATGTCTTATAATATGCATCGGGGCATAATTTATGAAGTACAAACGGCACTGTATCACATATATATATATTAAAACATACTGCGATTTTGATGTGGAGACGTTTTCTGGCTATTTTGCGGAAGGTCGATAGTTGTACCCAGGTGTCCGCATGTGCCCGAAGGTACAGTCCGACTAGCGGGGTCTTCCACCACCAGTAATTAGCCAGGCGTCACGAAATGACTAAAATACCGTCCTGGCGAAGGAAAACCAAACAACTTTTTTGCATGAATTGGAATTTTCTTTTTTTATCATGTGTTATTCCCATGTTTCTTTTAAATTTCGGATGTTGGGTATTGAGATGCTTGTTCGTTCAGAAATAGTGCCGCTTAAAGAGTGACGGTTTCTATATATTAAATATGTGTTCGTCTTATCTCCGAGTCTTCTGAATGTAAACAAGAAATCATCGATATTCGGAATATAGGCCAACTGTCTGCGGTTTACCTTCGATGCGGTATTATGTTACTGGAGAAAACAACGCCACCGGCCTTCATTGGACACTTGACAAAATCCGTCTCCGGATAAGCACCTGAAACACAAGAGTGAACCCTGTATTCGATCTCCCTTGTGTTGTTCTTGCTATGTTATCCTTTAAAAGTAGATAAGAAAGTCCTGCTGGACAAACCACATACAAAACAAACAGCCACCCGAACAGCACATAAAGAAGTACTTTCGTACACACACACACACACACACACACACACACACACACACCCACACACACACGCGAGCCCAAACATACGCTACATATAGAAGACACACATGTACAAAAAAACAGACATAATTCTAGGGTGAAGATAGGAGTACCGCCTTGGAACGGGCAGTGGCAAACACGCCACATGGGATTTAAACCGGTTTAGGGGCGCCCAACCTCACTCTTATCCCATCATCACCCCATCAGACGTATAGTGTAAATAAACGATATCCTCGTCCTTTCGGCTCCAAATTTAAACTATCGTCTGTTTAAAATTTCAGATCAAATATTTTTACGAAAAGAAGAAAATATAACTATGGGAATAAAATACACTTTAAGATACCTCTATAAAAATAACTCTTTTATATATATGAAACATGACGTTCTTGATCAGACTCCGCCTTAGAAAGGCGACGGTTACTCTGGGACTGCACTATTTGCAAAGAAGACTATGGCGCTGAAAGGGTTAATCCATATATATTTAGATTTATTACTTTTGCAACACGTGTAACGGTGTAGACCCATATCAGACAGCTCCTACACGAGCTGTTAAAGGAGCTGTCTGTTCAGTGTCTGCACGGTTTGGCTTGTTGAAGCTTTTTGACCAAAGTCCACTATGGCTCGGTCATGGAAATGTGTTGCGGTATCTACATGTACATGCTTGATTTAATATAATAATTTATTGATATTCCAAAGTGAGATTGGACATACATACTCATAAAGTAAAGGACTAAAGTGTCAACCTATCAATCCGATGTCTGCTAAGTGTGGAACTGAAAAAATATAAAACAGTAACCTTGCCAATAATGATAAAAAAGGCCAGCAATTTGACCAGGGTTACTTCAACTCAAAAGACAGGAGACCATAGCAGTAGACTTTTTATAGCGAAACTTAACGATCCTGCTGACAAGCTCGTCCTCTTCCAACATCAGGTAAAATTTGTCACAGCACTTGTGGACTCCACTCATGCCCTTCTTATGACTGCCCCTGAAAAACTAGAGAAATACTGCAATAATTAATAAGCTCATTCTCGTGTACAGCGATTTCAATAAGTTTGTTACGGCGATATCTTCCGTAATGAGAGTGTCAAAAGGCTCGGATGCAGATAAGAGTTTGTCTTATACAAACGAACTATAACAATTTATGCTTACCACAATGCAGCCATTTTATTCCGTGATGTCAAAAATGCGGTCCAAGCCGTCGCAATCAACGTCTCGTGACTGTCAAGGTCTATGTAGGCTGAGTCTGAAAGTTTTCATGTTAATGTAAAATTTCACCCACGAAAGACGTCGTTAACATTATGCTATTTTAGACTCATTCGCAACGAAAGCATATGAAGTATAGATTATTATCTAGGAGTACTAACAACTCTTGGAGTAAGAACAACCCCAATTTTGAATTGGTTTGAGAACATTGTGGAAAATGCAGCCTTTGCTCACAGTGAGCAAAGGCTCCATTTTCTACAATGTTTGCTAAGGGCAAACACTACAAATGTGTCACATGCGTATCTATGGAGCAGAGGGTTAATTTATACTGTTAAACTTGTAAGCAGCGGACATTCAAATAGGGCGACTGCTTATGACAGGTGATCGCTAATTGCCACGCTTAAATACAGGTTTGATTATACACCTACATTTTGTTTTCAAAAACCATTGCAATAGTACTGTTTCGGTGAAAATTAGGTTGTGTTGAAATACAGGCGTTTTACTATAGCATGCTTCATGACCAATAAACAAATGTGGCTGAATTAATGAAGATTTTCTAAAATAATTGTCATATATTTACTTTTGGTTGTTTCCTGTTTTCTAAAAAACAAAAATCATAATTAGTGGATCACTTTTTTTCAAATTCTCGTTTTACTATTGTACATCATAAGCTTGTTTTGATTTATCCTTAATAAAAGCCTCTGATAAAAGGCAATAATATCTTGCAGAAAAAAATGGAGCAATATTCAATACAAGCTAATGTTCCGTCTTCAATGGAATCTGCTACAGAGCCGTCATCTGTGTTGTACATGGCTACATGTACACGTTGAAAACTGTTCTTAACCTTTTCACCACCACAGGCGACTCAGATCACCACTGCAACCAGTGCGTGTCTAGAATTTCTAGACTCAAATGACTCAAGTTTCGTGACTAGATGCTGGAATAATAGCGCTGAAAAAGAGCTGAGTCAGCGCTCTTGTGATTTGTCCGAGTACCCTTTTCATGAGACGTCGGCCATATGTCTCCCTATCATACCCCTTTATTACTCTACAAGCTAATTTAGACTGATCCAAAAGGATTAAAGCTGATAAAATTAGAATATCTAGGCAAAAGAAAAATATATTATTTTGAATAAAGGGAGACGGATTACTTTATCACCTGACCGTGAGAGGGAGGTAGCACAAGGAGGTAAATTATGATACCCCGGCCATGTACCAATAGTGACGTCGTGAACATTATATTTGAATTACAACTTGAGTTAATCATCAAATCTTTTCTGCTGTATTTTGTTTACAAATCGAAAAAACGTTTTGAAAACGACCAGTGCTATATCCAACTTTTCTCAACAGATCTACTTGTTTACTGATACATGACGTCATCCGTAAACTTGACGTCGTGTCGTCTTTCCCGCTAAGATGTCAGCTTCTATAGGTCAATTTGGTCCAGACAGATTCGAAAACAGCTGATTTTTTTGGGTTAGGAGATAAAAAGTATCGATACGAGACTCGACAGAGCCTCGTTTCGTATAGTTTCAGTCAACTCGTTTAGTCCTTTATTTTTAGTATCTTATGAGCACTCACTTTGCCCAACTTTAACAGCAGGACGGACGACAGTTATAGATACACTAAAATGCGCTTTTGTGGAGAAAAGGGATAAGGGGAGAGTTGTACCTACCGGAGTGAGTTTGTCCAACTTCAGCAGCAGGACAGCCGCCCCAGGCCACTCCTTCTTCACCACCATGAGCCTCTCCTCAAGCCCATACTCCTCGTACAAACCTGAAAACTTTCCCCACATGTAAGTGACACAGGTTACTCGTACAAACCTGAAATATTCCCCACACGCAAACCACACATGTTACTAGCAAAACCTGTAACATTCCCCACACGTACATGTATAAAATACAGGTTACTCTTACAAACCTGAACACATTCCCAAAACGAAAAGACACACATATTCCATCTATGGTACATGTAACTACATTTGTAACAATGATTAATAAGACCTTTCAAAATTTCTTTGGATTGAATGAGATTTATCGAGTTAAACATTTTCGTTGAAATGTATTGATGCGATTTTTGAATACCACACACAAAACCCCATGTTTAATAGAAAAATGCCACTAATAAAATTATGTTTTTGGTAGGTGTGATGGGGGATGGATCCCCGACCCGCTCAGAGAAAAACCCCAGGGCTACTTTTAAAGCCAATCATATGGTTTCTGAAATTTTGAACCGGTTCCTATGCTAAACTCCCTAAAGAAAACTGTCATGTCGACCCGATTTGCCTCCGATTCGGTCCCGGGTCGTTTCGGATCCAAGTTTCCATTTATTTAGTTATTGAGCTGTACATGTACAAACTCTTGATCCTTCCTGTGTTGTAGAGTTTCTGGGCCACCTCGTCCACGATGTCGTTAAAGGACCGCCGCACGGGCTCTATCTCCTCCTCCGTGAAGAACCCTTCGCACACCGTGAAACCCTGCAGAGAATCAAAGCACCAAAGTACTGATAACCTGAGGGCGTCGACGTTACATTTCTTACCTGTGCCCTTTACTCAAATGCTCCATTTCCTACAATGATTTCAATACAATCCAAAAAGGGCATTTTACTTTTGCCGAGCTTTTCATTTCATTTGATTCTTTCCTTGTGGATAATTCTACGGCGGCGTTTGATCTGGGATTTGTTTTCTATGTAGATTTGAGTCGAGTATGGCGGTGAAAGGGTAACGGATGGAGTTCGCCCAACAGAGAGAAAGTTGCAGCCACATCTGCCATTTGACGTGCAATGGGTTAAAACGTTGACCCCGCTTTCATTAACCCTTAGCCTGCCATTCACTGCTGCTATGATTATTCAAACAGCTTGGTTCCAGACCAGACGCCGAGTTACTCGGCGTCTAGTCTGGATTTAAGCTATTTGACACTCGAACAATAGGCTCACCAATTTTTAAGAAAATTTGACAATAGTTAAAACATGAAGCAGACGACAATTTGAGCAGACGATATTTTTCGTAGCTGGCTAAGGGTTAAACATCGCAAACTGTTATCTTTATCAAACTCACCTTTTTCAACTTTGAATTTCGTCCTTATTTTTATCGCCGTATTGATAAAGGTTAGACTTCAGTCAATATTTAAAATGCACTTGGTTTAATATATAGGCAGTAATTTGGTTCGAATTTTGAGCTTGAGTAAAATCTTACTTGAGAAATTTAGTAAAAGCTTTGTCAGATGTAGTTGCTGCATGCATTTTCTGTCAGAATAGCACGTTAATATTTATAAATGATTGCTCTTACAAACTTTACGCACCTCGCTTTGATACAACTGTACATGTACATAAATTTATTTTCAAATAGCTTGAATCCTGATCAGACGCCGATTTAATCGAGTTAGTCATCCTGTTCAAAGTTTTTAGACAATAAGATTAAATGTCTACAAAGATTACACACATGGAGCAGACGACAATACTATGATCAGTAGGTATATGATTCTGACATAGAATGAAAAAAAAAATATCAACTGCTTCATGCCGTAGAAATCAGATTGAAAAAAACACTGACCTGTTCAATGCCGGTATATTCCTTGACCTTTTCCCGTGGAAGTTGTCCAGGGCTGGAGAGGCATCGTGGTAAACACCTCCGGGTGACATTTTCCCGTAAACCCCAGATAATCTAGTGGGTTGGTGGAGAGAGCAACCGCCATCTTTGTACGAGTTACATGTAGGAGAGAAGATAAAAACAGGGCAAACAATTCACGTAACGTTGAAAAAAATACTGCTATCGAAACTGTTATCAGACTTGGTACCGTGAGAGAAACTTAACGCTAGTCGTTACCGTTTAACCCATTTAGGCCCATCGTCCCTTTAAAGGGACATAGGCAACCAACGTAGACCCTGATTAGAGGGCTCCCTAATGAGCTCTCTAATCCAAGTCTGCGCTGTTTGCTGTACTCATGCTCATTTAAGCTTAATCCAGATGTGTCCATCGTCAAAATCCCCTTTTAGCGAATAATTGACATGCTGGAATGCATCTAAGCGATTCAACTTATGAACTCAGGCATAAATGGGTTAACGCTAACGCAACGAAAACAAAACGCTAATACAATTCTTTGATGGCAATTCTCTGGTTTTTTTTTTTACGATTCCATAGCTATGATTGTCAATAAGTTTGGCGTAGGATCAGACGCCGATCTACTCGGCGTCTGATGTTGCGCCGAGCTTTTTGTACAGATAATTACTGCTAAGCGTCTTACGCGTTAGGTGATAAACAACTGCCCTAGAAGCGATGTGCCTGTCAGCCTGTAGTATAACATGTTATGTAACCCTTAACTCGATATACCTTGTAAGTTATAATTTGCTCAAAATGACATATTTCAAGAGTGATAGTGTCCTTCTTAATTTTGTAACTGTATGGTGACTCAGTCGCGGATAGTCACGTGACCTTTGGCACGGAATTGTCTGCAAATGTCTCCTTTAGATTTGAAGATTAAATACATGTCCGCTTTCTTTCTCGTTGACTTTGCTTGAGCGTAGGTTACATGCAAACTTATTATGAAGTACGAAGTCATAGTCTACCACGGCTATTAGCTGTATAGATTTAGAGGATCAGACGATGGTTAACCACTAGACGTTATTCTAGTACGTGGCTCGTCTGTGAATACTACAAGACCAAACCACTTCTTTCAACAACGTAATAGAGTGCTTATTCTTCTGGCAAATAAAAGTCTTAAATGAATAGAGGTGTCGTTCTCACTTGTTCCCTAAGTATATTGGCCATATCCAATGTACGGACTTCCGGCACAGGAAGTGTGGTGAATCACTTGTGTCCTGTTACATTTCGCGTTGTCGGTAGAATATTGCCTTAAACACCCGGCGAACAGGGGAATCACTTACCTCAATGTTTTTACTGAGAGAGAGAGAGAGAGCCGTATTAGGTTAACACAATAAACTCATTTTGTTTTTTATAACAAACATCTATTACCTGTTATGATGATAGCTGTTATATACCTAATAACCTAAAAATGTGCCAAGATTGAACGAAACCCGGGAACGTTCTTAGTCCCGAGATACGGCAAACTACGGTATCAGCCATACTGTGCCCGCGAGTTATGCTACACCGGTGCACATCGTGCTATCTCCTCTTAATTCCGGCGATCGACGAGTTGGGACTACCATCTTTCGTATCCTTTTCATTTATCGTTTTTCATCCATTTATTCACAATTATCATTACATTACAAGTTTTATTTGTAGAACTGTTTATTAATTCATAGTACATACTGGGTCGCAAAGGGAGCAGTCCCTGCCCCTTTCCCGTACTGGTCGCAGTTCGGCTTCCAATCGGGGAACGACTAAGAAACCCTCAACGCCCGGTTCTTCCCCTAAGGAAGATACCCTTGACTACGATGAGTCGGGCTCTGGGGTTCAAATTCCCGAAGTGGTTTTAACCACCGATCATGGTTAACCTGTGTCGAAAAAGCCTCGATCATCAGGGCCTACCCGGTCTCACTCAGACAAAACTGTGTCTGCCAGTTTTGTTCAGTGAGTACCGGGTACCGGGCACCGGGCACCGCGCTTCACTTGTGTTGGAGTCCCTTTATCGCCACCAAGTACCCGTACCGGGTCACCGGGAAGCGAATTTCACCGGGTACGGGCGTTTCTGTCCCTTATGAGTCCGTTCACCGGGCACCGGGTAAAGGATCTCATTGGGTAGCGGGTACCCGGTCTCACCGGATACATGCTACTGAGTTGACCGGGTACCTTACACCGGGTCACCAGGCACCGGATCTCACCAGGCACCGGGTACTGAGTTTCACCAGGCACCGGGTCACGGTTAGACCAGGCATCAACCACTTGGACAATCCATTCATCGGGTGATACTATGGTACTATCAGATTCTATTGAAATGTTACTTTCGAAGTTAAACTATAGTGTTCAATCTTCATCTATTTTTTTAGTCATTTGTTTTAGTCTTATTCAAAAATGAAAGTAAGGAATTGGTACAATTCATGTTGAACTGGGCTGAGTTACATCACGTAACCGTCGTCTTATCTAGATTAAAACAATCACAGTGTTTAGTCAAAGGTCAAGTTTTATCGTTTCGTAACGCATGTGATATATTGTTAGTCGCGTACATAACAGACCATATGATAATTAACCTCTCGTGCGCACTGTCAACAGGTTTACCTATCATCTCACAGAGATAAATAAATAGTGACAGAAAAATTAAAGTGAGTTATTTCACGAGGCAGTTTAAATAAGCATGTGATTCATCCTTAACAAAGTCATTTGCGTATAGACTGTTCAGATTTCGTTGCGTTGGTTTAGGTCTACACGTCTTGTAGTCATCGAACTTTTTGAAAAAAATATGTTTGAGCTTCTAGTCAATCGAAATATTAAAAAATGACTCCTAATTTCAAAATTATTCACAAACTATAAACTAAAAATGATCGTGCTTTGAGTTAAGCATGCATCCTGCTACTAATATAGTGAGGTTCAATATTACCCAGAACAACCTAAAATACTATTTCATTGTTTCTTGTCAGCCTTCATTCTTATATAGATTCTAAAATGTATAAAGTAAATTTATATATCGTATTTACACGTTATAATGCGCAAAACGTTATCGAAGAAACGCTCTGCATCTTATTTTAATGTCTATTTTCGAATGAAAACGTGTTTGTTTTCTGTTTGGGTCTAATAGTTGTCATCTGAGATATATATTTGGTATATTTTAAATATTTTTTGCTTTGGGGGATTTTAAATAAATCAGTACTGAAAAAATATTCATTCGATCTAACAAGGTCCCGTTGAACTTGCACTGTGTACGTTTAGGTTGACCAAAGATACACTAATCGGTCATTGATAAGTGACAGGACTGGGCAGGATGATTCACCGATGAATACGTGTTTACACATACATACCAACATACCTCACGTTCGCACACATGACTCCTCTTACGTGCAAACATAGCTGTAATAATTTGCACTTGAATATTTTGCCATAAACTTTTGAAAATATCAACAGACGGTAAACATTTAGATCATGTCGAGACGGCGAACTGAGGAGCAGGGATAATCAGTGATCACCTTGTCCTTACATAATAGCGTTTGCCACCGGGTCCGATATTTTTGTTTCAGATAAGAGACTCATTGCAAATTGTGTGGAGTATTTCAGTTATCGTTGTTCTCAAATTTACTACCTCTACATTCAAAAGAAGATGCTCTTATCCAGTTGAGCTAAATCATGTTTATCTGACAAGTGGAACAATTACGATGAATGTAAGTTAAATTAATGAAAATTATCACTGTTGCGAAATGACCGACGTTGACAGCAACGTGACTTAAGCTATATAACATGTATGAGAAATCGTTTATCTAACTTTAAGATTGTAGGTCAAATATAGTTTATGATAAGTCGAATTTAATGATAACATCTCAACTTCAATTTGATTATTTATTTTGATTATTAAATTGATCTTTATTTAATATGCAGGTATTTGCTTTATCCCAAAAATTGATTTCACCAGTCGCTCATCCACTCCTTTTAATATAGCTGTTGTTAATATGCACATGTCGTCAAAACTGAAAACATCAGCTACCTGAAATATCTAAATTATGGTAAATAATGACATTAAAAAAATATCGAAATGCATTTGCATGGATCTTAATAAATATATTCAATTTATCACACCTTATAAGTTTAGTGTGCATTTTCATATAAAACATACATTACATTGACTATTAGTAAGTTTAAAATCGATTTGAATATATCTTTCTTTTTTTTTATCAAAAAAGAGACTTAGAACCCCATTCTATTTTTATTTGCAAGGAAGCATTAACACTTTCATTACAGTATGTTGCTGACATTGGTTGCACGCGCAGTGACGAAGATGTTTGGTATGTTTGAAGAAACACCGAGTGTTGCGAAAATGAAACAAATAACAATTGTTCTTTACGTAATTGAGTCATAAATCATAAATAATCAGTGTACACTAAATGTAATATAAATATTACAAACGAACGCTCACTCTTCTAGAAATCGTCACATAAATACAAATATCACAGTGTTCTGAAATAGGCCGAAAATCGTGAAAATAAGTTTTTTTTTGTCATTTTGTATGCCTTTGATTACATGAAATTGCCTTTATACGAAACAATTTTCTTCGCAAAAACTCAGTTTTGATTATCCTGTTTATCATTGAGGTGCTCCAACTGTAGATAACTAGATATATGTTCAATAGAGTGACAATAGAAGAGTGTTCATTTTGCAGCAGAACAGAAAACAGCTTTCATCTTGATCAGACGCTATACACATTCGCATTTTTTAACCAGAGTGTTAGCCTAGCCATTTTTTTATGTTCAATTTGATGAGTTTTCATAATGATTTTGAGAAATGGCATATAGCTATTTATTTTAGCGACACATATTTATTAAAGAAACCTAGATATATATACATTTGAGATGTAGTTAAAATAGTGTTTCTGAGTATGCATTGAGATTTGAATTGGCCTTTTTCAAGAATTGTAAAGTTTGTTGTAGCTTTTTAAATAATCAAAATGTTTATATTTCCATTATATATTGTTTTGGATTTGGGATTGATATATTTTTAGTATACTTTCACCTGGTATTCAAGCAGAACTATTGTTGATCTTGGGAGTTGATATCTAAGGAGTACACTTTGACCTGGTATTGAACTATTGTGTTTAAGTTAAGCAAAAGCCTTGTGGAGACATATGACCACCTGACAATCACCAAACAAGATCCTGTACTTTAAGAACTTTGAATCTCTGATGTTGTAATGGAGTACAAACTGTATGAACCGTATCGAATAAGGTGTTTAACGTTAAACGTAATTGTTTTCCGTTATCATAAACTACGAAACATGTCAGAACATGGAGTGTTTTAACTTATCTACTAAAATGACTAGAAATACAAGGTCTTTCCGCGATATTATGTTTAAAAGCACAATGCAGAGTTTGATATGTTTGTTAACTCTTTCTTAGAAAAAAAACATATACGGCAAGGTGTCAAATATACGTGAATTATGCCTGTTTCGAAATCACATTGTGACCTATTTATCGCATACTTTGATATTGTTGCATCTCCCCAATCCAGATAACTTTTATTACAATATAGAGGGCAATATATATTTAGGTGAACTTAGCATGGTAATACAAAGAGCAAAGTCTATAGTTTACACCTAATCGTAATGAACGTTTTCAGTGAAAATAAAACTTGGTTCAAGAAGTATATCGACGATCTCATTTTAAAAGCCGTATGTGCCATTTTGCAAACATAAACATCTACACCATTTTAAATGAGACAACTGATGACCTACTTAATGATAAACTGAAACAAAAGCTATAGTCAGGTAGCCGATGACTTTCATTCTGATATAAAAGCGTTTCCTATATTGTTGCTTACTATGGATACCTTAAAAGAGAGCAGACAACCAATAATCTATTCTAGTCGTCAATACTAATATTTCGTATTTATTTCGTTTTACTAATAGTGATAGAGATCTTTGTCTACACCAAGACACGCATATTTGGAGCGAAGGCTAAACATAACTAAGTGTTCGACCCAAACACAACCTCAAAACTGCTGATTTAATTCATTTGTTTTGTTTAAAGTAGATAAGAAGGTCTTGCAGGACATACCACCAACAAAACAAACAGCCACCCGAACAGCACAGAAACAAGTGCTTTTTCAGCACACACATACACACACACACACACGCGTATGCACGCGAGCCCAAACATACGCTACGTATAGAAGTCACACATGGACAACAAAACAGACATTAATCTAGGGTGAAGATTGGAGTACCGCCTTGGAACGGTACAGCTTATACATATGGCATCGGATATGTTGTTGTTAGATTATCTAAACAAATGTTCCATCTTTGAATAAGTATAATTTGAATCTATCATCAATCAAATTGTATAATTATTTACCCTGTTGTCTAAATACAATAATATAAGGTCATAATTATATTTTTGCAGTGCTATCATAGATATAATGCAAAATTTAAGTTTATCAGATCAATCGGGTATTTGTAGTTTATATGTATGCGTGCAAACGGATAGTTAAGATGCACAGACAGAGATTAAATTGATTTTACCAGTGTCTCTTCGACTCGCCCCGATTAGGTCGCGTTAAGAAAATGAATACAAACCGATTAAAAACTTTCGGAAACCGCATGATTCGCGTTATAAAGCGTATCATGCGTTTGTTTATAGTTTATAACCGGTGTGAACGCCATATGCCCCGAAAACGTTTGTACCGACATTCGCCCACGAATCAGTTCCGGTTCAGTTCCAGTTCAGTTTCCAAATGTGTTAGCTCAGTTATCTTACATTGATGCCACGGAACACCCTTCTCCGAATTACTCTAAGTGTTCGACCAGCAGGGCTTGTACACACAATAAAGACGAGGCATTGTACTAGAAGGGCAGGAAATCATAAAAGAACAAAATAGTTTGCATGATTTCGAAAACTGATTTGGAAATGGCGCATTTGCTTGTAATGAAAAATGGCTTAAATTGCAACGATGTTTGCAAAACTCTTCTACAAAGGCTACACACGCTGTAAATAGTTTCATGTACATGTGACGTGACTTTGAAGTGAAAAGCGCATCATAAGATCTTTTTTAAATTTTGAACCATTTGGTAAATTTAATCATAGGTATATCTCGTCCCTGACCACCAAACACGTTTGAAAAGGTTCGAATTTCTCCAAACACTTACAATATTTGGTTAGATTTCTAATCATGAGTCAGACATTCTGTTTTCTAACTGATAATATTCAAGGACAGCATGTTAAGAGTCTGATAAAACTGTACCATATAAAGGAGAATGATCAAACTAGCTGAAATTTTATGATGTCTAGATTAACACAGTCATACGCCCTTTGACTTCATATTGCTACCTTGTTTTTGTTGTAACATGCACTCTGAACATCGACTCAATAATATTGTATATTTGTGATAAGCTGTTTTAAAATAATTCAAGCGGTTCAAAACATATGAAGAAGATTCAATTTGTGATATTACTGTCAATATACTGATAGACAGAAGGACGAAGGCAATAAGAGCAAACACACTATGTCTTCCTTTGTAACCATTTACTCCACAAGCTGTTTCTAGTATGAAAATCTAGGCATAAGAAAAAAATCCATTTTGAATTTGTTTGGAATCGTCATAGGTAGTGCAAAATTTGCTTGTCACACTAAGCTGTTTGCAAATGGCACGATGGTTCGGGGCAGATAAAGGTTAAAAAACTCCCAGAAAATGCATATTTCGCATTGTGCAGTTTTGAGAGTTTTGAGCTGTTGTGTACTACTGGTTTTATTTAATGAGTCTAAACGTAGCTTATGGATAAACTTGTGACAGTAGTGTGGCAGAATAAGGCTATCTACAACGTTGCTAAAATGTTATATGGAAATAACAATGTTGAACATACCGGATAAACGTAACACTGGTTATCAGTCATACGAGCCCATGCGTTTACTTTAGTATTCCAAAGTAATAACCGTTAGCCGTATTTTCATGACTATAGTATTGGTTATTTCAGCCTAAAATTGGATCCAAATGAGACGTCGATTGTCTCAGCGACTGTTCCGGTGTAATGTGGTAAAATGACCCCCGTTAGTAGATCGACTGCGGTCGATGTAATGTATAGTATTATGGCCCCCTTGTCAGTCCAATATTAAATGTGACTCCCTTGCTATAATAATGGACCCTTATAATATTTTGACCCACTCTACAAGGAGCGTCTTTAAAGTAGTTGCAACAGCAAAGTATTTCCACGATCTGCACGTGCTCCCCAGAGTGTGGCATATCAATGGAAAGAGTATTGATTTTTCTTTTCCACTGACCGGAAATGGCACTAAAATCACGTGCAAATGTACCAATAAGAAGCGGTTGAAATACGTGTAGTATATCAGACTAGCTTGAAATATAGCTGAATCTAACTGCGATTTTCGCGAAGAGCAGAGGGCGTTTTGTAAAATACACGGACTGCTCGGCATCGGCGCAACAGAAATTAAAGCCGACTTAGACAAAGTGTACGGGGAAAATGCACTGCCATACC
>JAULCE010280957.1:0-10782 GCA_032359355.1 Macoma nasuta | reverse complement strand
TTGCAACCATTATCCCATGAATACATTTAACAGGGCAGACCTAGACCAGACTAGGTATATCGTTTTTGCAAGAGTATGTTAATAAATGGTGTATTTATGGAGAAAAGGGTTGACCATTTTGGTAAAAATATGCAAAATAAATGTGCATATATATTTTATCAAAGGTTTTGAGAAAAGCTTCCTTATAATAATTTATCCCGCGCTTGCGCGGGTCTTTTTCTAGTATACATATATAATCGTGATATTTCAAACAGGTATATACGAGTGAGATGCCTCATCGTCGGCTTTATTCTAAAATCTCGTATGTGCCTTTTTTAAAATGGCACATACGTGGTTATAGAAGTAAACCGATCATTCCTTCTAAAATGACGCATATCCGATTTGTCAAAATGGCAGTTACATTCTTTTTGACAAAGATCGTCGATTGTTTCCAAAACCACGTATGTGCCGTTTTTACGAGGTTTAAGAAGTAAGCCGACGACATGTAAAATTTGGCATCAGATTATGCGTCAGGGTCCATTTGCCGCTCGTTTAGCGCTCAAAGTCTGGTGTGGGTAAACTAAGATCAGACTACATTTCCACGTAAAAGCTAAGCATCTGTCATGAGTCTACACTGTTAGCAATGCCAAAAGGTAAGTTGGACTGCTCAAAATATCTGTTTCAATTTTAAACATTATCCAATTAGTTTAAAAAATTGGCGAAAAGGTGAAATCATTTGAATACTTAGGAGTTCCCTTTTAACATTACTTAACACAGTATTTTCTACAAACACAATTTTCACACGTAATACATAATATACCTACGTATACCTAATACACGCCTACATACACGCACTCACACACACTCACACACACTCACACACAAACACAGATGAACAGATTATAGTGATCTGGAGGTAAATAAGTAATTAATAGGTTGAAACGTTTTCAACAATCCTATGTGAATGTTTATATATCGGTACCCAATGTCTCCATATGAACAGACAAACGTATATATACTTTTGTATGTTAATATGGAGACATTTGGTACCGATATATAAACATGCACATAGAGTTGTTGAAAACGTTTCAACCTATTAATTACTTATTTACTTCCAGATCACTATAATCTGTTAATCGAATCAATTCTTAGATTAGTTGTTTTAATTACATATTAACTAAACATCTAGCTCTGACATAGGTTTGAATGTAAATATTTCTTAAGAAAGGCATGGTTTACAATTAGTACAAAGTGTTACTCATGTTCAAGCCCATGGCTATCGCAAATGACACACTCGGATATGTATTGCAAGTCTATCATATCGACTGGTATGAAAGTAGGACTCTTAACACGAAGTATGGTTCAGTCTCTCTTAACTTTCTACAAACTAGTATATCTAAATATGTCTCAAAAACGAATTTGCTCTTAACATCTCTATACAGACTTCAAACACTACTGTTGTTAAAATTTCGCCGCCACTATTGTAGATATTCATCCAACAAGCGTTGCTTAAATATTGACAACACTGTACTTACTTTTGTATTAAAGGTATTTTGCCAAACATTTAAAAAAAAACATCTGGACAGCGCACTTTTGTAATTGCTGAACCAATTAGTTTTGCCGTTTTCTTAACCTGTAAATACATCATCAACAATTGTGTTTGTTAAAATATTATTAGATTAGTCTGTTTTATTATGCGCAGGTTTCTATTGATGTAAAGAGGGTATCAACCCAATTTGCCAAAGACAGATGCATAGTCCTATTTACATATTCGGTGGATGCTACACAGATAAAAATCATATACATAAGTGGTGCATGCAAGAAAGATAAAGAACTACATACTTCATACGTTAATGTAAAATAGTTAAATAACTATGTTAATATGTGCTAGATCCGAATCGCATCTACAACTAGATTAAAAAGTTTAGAACTTTGTACATATTTGATTGAGGCAAAATAGATTGAGAGCTAAGTACGTATTTGGTGGATGCAACATACTTTTGAATAACTATTTTTAAACCCTTTACTCCTTAAGATTTACACTCATTCAAAAATAAATGTATATGATTAATCTGAAGATTATTTAGGGGAAAGTAAAACATCAATGCTGAATAGAATTTGCTCATTTCTCACAATGCGTACCCATAGAGTAAAGGGTTAAGCCCCTTCTTGCTGTTCGTCTATGTTAGTATATAATAAAGACCTAGATCAGAAAATATATGCAGACATTGTCATTTGATGCGAATAGATATTGTCCTAACAGCGCAGCCCTTGAATTAATAGCTCCTTTAGGAACATCCTGATCTTGTCTTCACTGTTTGCCTTTCAAACAGCAGCAGCATCGCCACTGCAAATGTTTATTTTTTGAGAAAAATACCACTTTCCCATGGAAGTCAAACATTTAGTGCAATAGCAAGATATTAAGGTATCTGAAAATGTGTTGTAGAGATTTCTGCAGTCTATTTTGGTATCTATCATTACTTTATAAAAGCGGAACACTCCATGATTTTACAATGGCCATTGGTCATAACAAACATAACAGTAAAACACAAACTGCCTTGACTCAGACGAGAAGCTGTTTAGCATGTCGTCCGAATTCAGTCTGAGTCCAAGTTATTTCAATTCACCGCTGACTTACAAAATTCTGGAAATTGATTCTGAGATAGTTCACGATTAATAGCTATCGTATCGAGCAAGTCTGACAAATAGTGTTATATGGCAGCTGGTCTGGGTACATGTATACACTGTTTGCTATTTTATCAGAAACCTTGTTTCCACACAGCAGCAGTCTGTTGCTGAACTTTAAGAATCTGTCATGACTCAGTAGACATCACATTTGAAGTAATCTTTTCTCTTTGAAAGTCAGGATAAAAACTTTTTTACTTAAAGGTGTTTGCGACAGTCAGGGTGATTTTTTTCTAAATAATAGATTTTGTTTTAAATTTGTAGTTTAAAAGACCATGCAAAAACTTGTTGAAATATGAAATAAAAAATAGGGGTCATTGATATTTTTAAGATTTTATTGGCTCCTTTCTGTGTGACCAAACTCACACTTTTCTACGGTTTAGAATATTATAGAGCCATTTACCATTACACTCATAAATGCAATGTGAAAAATGCATATGCATTTTTCACATTGCATTTTATTTATCAAGTAACAAGTAAATATTTATACAAACTATTTAAAATAATGTTAACATGTAGGGTCCAGACCACTAAATACGCCGGAAGTTCCTCCGTGGTGTAGTCGAAAGGAGTCCGCAATAAAATAATACCAAACTTTTTGCCTAAAAGTAGCACTTTCGTCAGTAAAATGTGGCATTTTTGTACTGGATGGCATACTGGAGTATCAAGGAGGCATTTTGGTGACACTGCCAAGTGGATTAGTCACAGTTTTGAAAATGATGTGAAAGTGAAAGTAAGAGGGGTACCCAATGGGTTGCGTCATTTTGGAAAATATGAAATATAGGGGTGCATGTAAACCAGACAATATATTTTTCTTATTTAACACATAACCCCCTATTTTCTCACTTTTTTTTCAAAAGAATATGACTAGATCTTTACAAAAAAACTTTGCCTGATATGTGAAATCCTCAGAAAAATTGACAAAATCAGTTTGTGAACATTTTGAATTTTACATAGGTTACATAGAGATCTGTATTTGGTGGTCTGGTACCTGCATGAAACGCTCGCACACCTGTGTTACGTAACTCTCGCGAGAGCCGAGATTTGTAACTGCCGCAAACGCCTTTAAAGGGAAGTTATGTGTTTTGTTTATAGAAATAGTTAACAGCTGCAGAAGACAACACCTTTGCTACAGTGTCAATTGTTTGCTTGTTGCATACATACAGGGTAATTTACACCTGCTGAAATAAAACAAGTCTGAAGTAATTACTTCAAAGACTGAATCTGACATGATACCTTTTAGAAAGGGAAATTCATAAAAAATAACATCAGTGTGCGAGTTGAAAACAAAATAACCCATTCATTTAATTAGTAGATTTGTTTTATCTTGTGTTAGAAATACACACTTTTGGAGATTAGCAGAAACCATTGTGTTCGTTTCTACACCAAATGCTACTTATCAAAAATGTCTAAATAGAAAATTTTAATGTATTTTACCCATGTATTGTTGAGTAGAGAAACACAAGATGTTAACAGCGATACAGAAGTCTACTGCAGCTCTATGAAAGCTAGACAGTAGAGTTCTCGTTAACATGTCCTAGAATTTAACCTTTGTCTTGTTTGGTTGAGAACAAAAGATGTTAACAGCGATATAAAGTTTCTACTACAGCTCTATGACTGATAGGCAGGTGTGACCTCGTTAACACGTCCTAGAAGAATTTAGCCCATGTTTTGTTTGGTTGAGAAAGAGAAGATGTGCCAGCGATCTAAAGCGTCTACTACAACTTTTTGACAGCTAGGCAGACGTGTTGTCGTTTACGCGTCCTAGAATTGAACCATTATCTTTCTTGTTAGGAAAACTGATGTTGACAGTAGCCCATGTTTTGTTTGGTTGAGAAACAGAAGATGTACCAGCGATCTAAAGCGTCTACTACAACTTTTTGACAGCTAGGCAGACGTTTTGTCGTTAACGCGTCCTAGAATTGAACCATTATCTTGCTAGTTAGGAAAGCTGATGTTGACAGCGATACAAAGCGTCTACTACAGCTGTTTGACAGATATGCAGTTGTGTTATCGTTTACACGTCCTAGAATTGCACCCTTGTGTTGTGTTGTAAGGAAAGGGGATGTAGACAGCGATGCAAAGAGTCTACTTTATCTTTATGACGGCAAGGCAGTTAAGTCCTTGTTAATACGTCCTTGAATTTGACACATGTGTTTTTTGGTTGAAGGATGCAGAGAGCTATAAAAAGCGTCGTATACAGCTCTAAGGCAGCTAGGCAGGTATGTCCTCGTCAACACGTCCCAGAATTCAACCCATGTCTTGTTTTTTGGAGAAACAAAGGATTATACAGTGATACCAAGCGTCTACTACAGAACTAACGACTCATCGTCTACTCGGCCCACAACAATTCAACCAAAACTAAAATATAGACCGATATTCATTCTTAAATTTTAAGTCTTAAATATTAATGTGGAGTAATGGGTAAACAGAAACTTTTTTAACGTATATTGCTGTAACCATTCACAGAGTTCACATTCGAAGTATCAGTCACACTTGTTTTCTTGTTTTGACACAGATGATACATTATTGTGCGAGTTGTAGCACGGTAACGGTTTCAAAGCTAGACACAAGGAGTCTGGTATTGACATTATCAAAGCAGACCTTCGATATCATTATAAACTCTGACACTGGTAGAATCTGTGCGACCTTCCTATCCCCATTCTGACTGACCTGTAGTATATTGCCTGTACGACACTCATACACAAACACATTCCCAACCCCATCCACACATACAGCACCAGTACCGTGTGATAGTTCAGGCCGGCTGAGTATGGCCAAAAGGTTACCCTGTAGGTCTACAGTTACAAGACCTTTGTCCTCGTCAGCCACATACAGCCGCCCTGTCACAGGATTAACTGTTATATGCCAGGTGCTAGAGAACAATGGTGTACCCTGCTGGTCAGTAGTGATAGTGTGCAACAGGGAGCCTGATAGCGTATACACATAAACTGCACTGCCACACCATGCTACTACATATAGACACTTGTTGTAATAGGCCAGGCTACAGCAGCAATTATCTGTAGGGAAGGAGTATGTGGCAGTCAGTTTGCCGCCTCCATACACACAATGTACGATTTCAAACCCACATAACACTGCCACTTCACAATCCTCTGTATTACACACATCTCTTGGATAGCCAGACAGAGAAACGTGACTGATGACATTGTATTTACTGTCTAACTGCTTCAGTCTCTTATTGTTTATATCAGTTACCAAGATGCTGCCATCAGGAAGCTGGCACATGCCCTCGTAGCAACATGTTTCCTTTTCCTCCTTGAGCTTTGGAATATAACGTTTTGTCTGTCCTACTGTGAATGGCTGGTGCAATTTTATACTTGCGCGACGATGACACTGTGCTCCTTCTGAAACTCTACCTATCCCCCCGGCTTGGGGATTGGCAGATGAGTCAGTCAGCAACACACCAAGTCCACTCAGATTATGTACACAGTTCATAAGCTTGGAATCGGCCATGAACCTAGCTTCTTTATCATGGAGTGTTGCGCTAGACATGTCAGAAACTTGCATTCGTTTGCCCTGGACAATTTCTGGTCCGGTTTTAATCCTCGCAAACAGAAGCGAGTCATCTATACTAGGTTTGCATATTTTAGACTGCAACTCTGTTAACTGAGATTCTATTTCCGCTAAATCTTTTAAATCTTTCTTAAACCTCTGATTAAGCTCTTCTCTAAAGTTATCTAAATCGCTTAGCGCATGTTATTCTAAGTTGTCTAAAATGGCGATTATGTTAGCTTTTACCTCTTTGATCTCAGCTTTAAGACGTGTGCGGGTATTCTTGAGATCGGCAAGTCTCGCTAACCTGTCCTTGTATAATCGCTCAATTTCCTCCTTATCTCTTCTGAGATCAACCACGATCTTTTTTACATATTTCTTGTTCTGTTTCCCACTGGCAATCACAGGAATGTATTGAAGCTCGCCACATGATCTACAGAAATAAAAACAGTTATTGGTGCCATCCTAACAGAAAACAAAAAAATGGCCTTGGCAAATTACCAATTTGTCGATTGATTCAGTTTTTCACTTCACTGATTCGCATGACGTTTGGTGATGTCCGAGAATCAAACATATTGATCCATATTAAAACAATATATACTCGACGTCTAATCTGGACCCAAGCCGTTTGTTATGATCAACACAGACATCAAGAAAAGCAAATGGTTGAAGTTCTGACACATTGTTGACTCAGGCCAGTCGATCTGTTTGCAATGCTGTGTCTTGAATGGTTAAGTTCACAATATTGTGGTGTCTTAATACAAGCTTCCCTTTAACCCTAACCTGCTGCGAAAATTGCCGTCTGATCTCGTATTCTTCAATTTTTAACCTCGTCCGTTTTAGCTTTGGTGTCAGCATATTGGATCCAGATCAGACACCGAGTTGCTTAGCCTCTGACTCGGATCCAAGCTGTTTGAAACTATTACTTAGGTCGCGATAAGCAGGTTTATGAGTATTACAACATCGATAGGCTTTATGACACCTCAATAATGGATAATTATTAACCCGTACCCCGCTGCGAAAATTGTCGCCTGTTTAAATTATCGTCTGCTCCATTTTAAAACATCAGCCAATTGATTTTGTGAAACGATTCCCAACACCCAACACGTTTTGATCTGCATTATAATTGTTTATTTTCATACCAGCTAAGCCTTAATTTTTCAACTTATATTGACCTACATTTTAACGACATTAATTCCTCTTTTTATCAATATTCCTTTTTCTTCGCCGAAACTTGAATCAGTGGGTTATGGGTGTCGATGTATCGATGTGTATTGTTATATTAGCTACTACATACATGGTGTTTATGTTTTAAAGATATAAAATCTTATATTTATCAATATTATTCCCATTTCTTCGCCGTAAATTAAACCAGTATGATTTTAGTGTCCATGTAGAAGTGGTATATTGCTATATCAGATACTTGCACATTAATTGTTTTACATTCTAAGGACTTTTAAGCCTTTTATTCATTCTTATTTTTAACCAGTATGATTTAAGTGGCAGTGTAGACGGTTGCTTTGTCATTGTGGTAGGTAACTTGTTTGGTTTGTTGACATTTTTCGTTTGTTAATTCTTTGAATTACAGCTTAGCCTTATTTTATTAAAATATTTCCTTCTATTGCCGTTTGCCCTGAACGAGTATGATTTTCTTGTCGGTGTGGAATATTGCTTAATCGTTCCGAGCTTTCGCCTTAGCTATTATTTTGGCGTGCTTTCTGGCTGTTTTTCTATATATATTTCATGAGCGCGGCAACTGGACCTTTATTTTATCTGGATTTGTATTCTTTTTTTACACCTTGTTTTCTCCATTCATTTTATTGCGTCATACATTAAAGTACTGAGGGCGTCGGTATTACAGCGTGGCGTCATTCATAGATCTTACGTGCTTTTTTGCTGCAGGTGTAGAAATATGTGTGTGTTTTCCCCATTGTAGGTTTGCTTGTAAGAAGGATTGGTGAGAATAGTTTGACATAGCCTGCATGATTTATTTTCTACTTTAATATCCGATTGAGATAAGATCAGATATAGTCCGATATGACAGTGTTTTTCTTTCCAATTGTTTAAACAAATCTCACAACTACAGAAAGAGAAACAGTGAAATAAAAAAAAACGTTAACTTTTATCCTAATAGTGAGCCTTCAGCAAATACTTTCAGTCAAAATCTAATATATCTTACATAAACAGAAACATTTAAGTATCAATAAATCATGAGATGTCGTGACATACGGAGATCATAAAATGCCACAAAACAAACATTTCAATGCGTTTAACTAGTGGCATGAATTTGGATGTCAAAAGCTAAGGTGTGATCGGGGATTTTCCTTCTCTTTTCAGTTCTATAGATATATATGACTGATCATGCCCTTCTTAGAGAATTTGTATCGAAGATTAACACATAACGAAATTTGCTTTTTTAAGACATATTTACGATGAAAGCGCCTGATGAAAAGGAAGCAAAACAGAAACTGCAATATTTTTCTAAGTTTTGAAAGCATTATCTAACGGTATTGCTACAAGGGTGTAAAAAGGGTGTAAATAAGGTGAAGGTTTAACCCTTAGCCTACTACGAAAATGTCGTCTGCTCAATTTATCGTCTGCTTCAATTTTTAAACATCGTCCGATTGCTTATAAATTTACTGAACTTTTTGGCTGAGTGTCAAATAGCTTGTACCAGATCAGACGCCGAGTATCTCGGCGCCTGATCTGGATCCAACCTGTTTGAATAATCATCGTAGCCGTGAGTAGCAGGCTAACAGTTAACTCATTCATCGTGATAGGCGACTCAAGTCAACATTGCAAAACGTGCAGCCCCAGTTCAGACGCCGCCTTTTGCATAAAAAATAAGTAGGAATATCAGGACCGCGGAAAGCAAAAGTTCATTTTCTGTTAATTTTTTCGTTAAAATATTTGATCAAATACCACTTACAGCCGACAATTTTAATGTTGGCGGTAAAATGTTAAAATCGTTTACCCCTCAAATATGTAAACCCATATTTTGTCTTCGTCAGTCGAAACTGCGTGATCGCGGCGCGTTGTCCATTTTTGACTCATCGAGTATTGTCTCCTTCAATGCCAGAAACAAAGGCTGCGCATGCGCAATATATCGTCTGCTTCATTTTCAAACTTCACATATTAATTGAGTATTTGTCAAAAATATTGGCCGAGTGTCGAACAGATTGGATCTGGATTCTTCTGAGTCTTTAGCCAACAAGGTGAAAGACAATTATTCTTACAAGAAAAATAACTTATTCAACAATAAAATAATGTGTATAGATCTACAGTTATCGCAAAAGCAGACTTATTGTGTAGACCCTGATTAGACTGCTCATTCGGAGCGATCTGATAAAAGTATGCACTGCTAGCGTAAATGTTTCTTCAATTCAAAGACACCTTTTTCTACAAAAAAATCAAAACTTGGTGACTGGACGTTGAAAGTTCAACATCATTTTGTATGTACTGTAGTTATTGTAAATAATGTATTCAAACAAGACGAAGTGAACAATATGTAGCTGATTCGATCAAAACAACTGTTTTTAGAATTATCAGAAAGACAGGTAAATAGTGTAGACTGATCAGACTGGTCCTGAGGGAGCAGTCTGATCAGAATCTACACAATTTGTCAATTCCCAACCGGACGAACACTTAGAGTAATTGAGGAAGATAAACGTCACGTGATTGATTGTTGGAGATCTTCATCCTGGCGTGTGTTGCATGTCATCATAACTGTCCAGGACAGAGGTCACGGACCGAATAGATCATCGTCTACAGGGACATGACCCGTTCATTAATTGCAATTATTTATGGACTGAAAATAGTGTCTTCTTCCTAAAGGTATCGTTAAAACCATTATTAAGTTATTCACGACTACACTGACATGTAAACACAGAGAGTAACTCTGCGTCTGATCCATATCCAAACTGTTTTATGTTAATTAACAGGTTCGTTTAATTAAAAAATGAAATGGACAAAGTGTGAAATAAAGCAGACAAAACATGAGAGGCTGCCACAATTAGCGGAGGGCTTAAGGGTAAAGCCATAAACAACTTTCGTCAAACCCTTTGTATACAAACGACGCTGGACTGTGGCGTCTGTCCGCCTGTAGTAACCTCTTTACTTCACAGAAACACCCTTTGGCGCCTCTTTAGCAGATGACCGTTGAAAATACTCCGGAGAGCATTTGCTGATTATGAACAAATGTTCCAATTCCCACAATGGTTTCAAAAAACGGCATTTCGTTTTATCAAGAAATCCATCGCTTTGTTCACATTATTTCCTTGCGGGTCAGTCTAAAAATACTTTTGCGGAACATTGCCTGGATGTAAATTGCACTTCTAGCATACACAGACAGTCGAGCCTCGATATGTCGAAGTCAGGGGGTCTTTTTTATTAGTTCGAATTACCCGAAATTCGAATTTAATTCGAACTTCGGGTAATTCCAACTAATAAATATAGCCATCCACACAAACATGCACCTCAACTTCGACACATATCCACAAAAGTCTAAACATAGATGTTGTTTTGTTCAGACTACAGTGAATTTTCGATAACTCGAAATTCGATAACTCGAAATCCTAATTTGTCGATCTTTTAAGCTGCACCAAT
>JAULCE010280846.1:0-10783 GCA_032359355.1 Macoma nasuta | reverse complement strand
AATGTAATGTACAAGTCGTTAAAACAGCAATATGCTACTTCTACACCGACATTACAATCACACTGGTTCAAATTAAGTCGGAAACAAGAAAGTTCTTGTAGAAATCAATTACGAATGGGAAATTATTTTTGAATTCGGATGATAAATATTGAATATATTGCAAAAAAGTGTGAATATGGGGCCGCAATCTTGAAAATATTAATCATGGTATTTATGACGTCATATAATCCTCATTAAAATGGAAAACGTCAATTATGGAAATGATCATTGTCTAAACTTACAGCAGTACAGTCTAAATATATTTTCACCATATTTTAAAATCCCATCACAGCGAGGGTATCCTATTATTGTCGCCGACGTAGATGGACATAGAAAGCATATTTTATGACCACCGTTGTTATTCCGGTACAGCATTTTATTTCCATAATAAAAGATACGACCTACCAAAACAAACATCGATAACCATTACAACAACTAGATTGTTTTACATAAACATCTACAAAAGAAAGTGAATTTCGAAGGAATGAATGTATTGGTATTGGGATATAAATGTTATCATTGTAAGAGCTATGTCATCCTTTTCAATATTTAGCTGCAATTACATTATCCAAAGAAAACTGATGGCTACAAGTATTAATTATAAGAACATGATCATCTTTGTCATGACAAGTATTGAAATTCATTCTTGATCACTAAATCAATGATAGAAATCGAGACATACTGTAACTATTCTTAGTCTTCTGGCAGCAAGTCATTAGCATACACGTAACATATTAATTTCTTTATTTTTAAACTAAATTTAACATGAATAGAGATAATACTTATCCTCCTGGTCCATATTGGAGCAGTGTGAACATGGTCTACAATATTTGTCTATCTAACCAGTTATAATGGACACAATACTATGATGGTAAAAGTATCTAATCTTTTAATATAATTACAGTGATTCCCCGGATGGTCTTAGACGAAGGGTAACGATGAGACAGGAATGTCTATAACTTATTGAAACCAGAATTTCCAAGACTTTAAGCGACTCCGTGGTTATTGCGTGGATGTTCGACGTCGGGGCCGTTACATTATGTGGTAACGGTGGGATGATGACAATGGCCGGACCAGGATTGCCTTTCCTACGGGTTATTTTACGTAGTTGACCTTAATTCATTTCAAACTTAGTCCACCGTAGTGTAACTACAGCCAATTACATTACCGTAATGTTCGCCGCAGTGTTAAAGACATTCGTCTGGGCCTATTCATGACCCCCATTGTTCTCCCAAGGTGTGAATGTAACAGTAAACGCATTGGGAACTCAAGATTTTAGTACGCTATGCAGCCAAGCATTGCAAGAGAGGCCCTGACAATCTCAGGATAAGGTTTAATTAAATGACCGAACACAAAGAATAACGGTAAATCATGACTATTCAACCCATCGTAGACCCCTGATCTGGGTCTATGATGTTTGCCAATGTTCTTTACTGAAAAGAAGGAACATACGTTAACAAGAAAAACAGACAAATAACCACTGTTGGAATTATGTTCCCCATTTAAAATGCTACCCTGGGCCTCTATTTAGCTTTTCTGAATATGGGTGTAGGGTCCGACTATCATGCTTTTTCTGAAATACCTGGCCGTAACAGTTTAGTCACACTTGCTTGGGGACGAATGCGACTGCTTAACGCAAGACTGTCGTTAGTGCATATAGATAAAGAAGGACTTACTATAGTCTTGCGTTAAGCAGTCGAATGACTTTAATGGTTTTGCCAGGTATTACGACCAACTACGGTCAAGTACGATAACACAACGGTGAAGTAGTATCAATCACGATTAACTAAGGTCAAACTGTGGGGCTATATAAAGCCGTGGTCACATCTTACGTATTTGACCGTAGTGGGGAATGACCGCAGTGGACCGTAGTTGATCGTTTTAAACGTAGTTGAACGTAATGACACATAGTTAACCGTAGTTCAACGCATGTTTAAACGTAGTTCTAGCTATTGATTTGCCCGTAATAAGTACCTAATTGTACAAAATGTTAAAACTTGTTTTACGATCAACTACGATGCCAAGACCCCACTTTGGTAAATAGTGGGTTCGTCGATTTCGGGATTCAACGAATATGTGCAGATAAAGACACACGTTCTGCTAAATGTCACACACGATCAATAAAACATTTAAAAAACCCACTTAAGATTAAAAGGGAATTGTTTCAATTTTTAATGAGGGTTAGAAACGGTATTCAAAGAAGTGTCTTATTTGATGTATGCATACTTAAACATGGTTAAGTACTGTAATGATTAAATGATGAGACAAAATTAGGAAAGAGAATATATGTATTTGACTTGGACACATCGTTTATTAAAACATTCTTCTTTTAAACTCTTAATTGAAAAAAAGAAGAAAAACACCAAATGTTATCACAATCACTAATACCAAATAAGAAGCAACAACGTTATTGAACCTTTATCGAATTAAAACGTGGGCGGTATTGTTTTACCGTATGTTTGACCATTCATTGGTTTGCCCTGAACAAAAGTCCGTATGTACAACAAATGTAACCTCAGACAATCCTTGTCTCAACAATGTGGAATCTGATCTTGGTCTGTGTTGTATGTCTCTTTTCAGAGTTAAACAACTCAGTGGGGTTCTGATGCCTGACCAGTCTTACAATTGGAAACATTGATAGGCTGGTCTGGGTATACACTGTTTGTAATGATAATACAACCATATCAGAATTAATTTTCATTTCATCAGATAAGACACTTATCAAAATGCAAAAATCCTTATTTCCCGATAAACCCCTATGGTGTGATCAATTTTTAGAATCGTCTTGAAAAGATTATTCTAATGAATGGTCTGTATATATAAGACCAGAATATACAAAATTCATCAAAACGACACAAACATGATAGATACTCTCTAACTGATCCATAGTTGCACTTCAGTTTGGGGCGAGGTAAAACCATACCAATATCATTTCAAATGCTATCGGTTGTAGCTTTTTACAAGACAACGAAAATAAGTCATTTTAACCCTTTCACAAGCAAGAAATCCATTTTCACGCCTCTAGCAGCTCACCTTGTTGAACGATGGGGGTAGAGGAGAAGTTGCTCGTAATGAGCGCCATATCCCAAATTCTTTTCAAAAGCATGCAACAATGCATTTAATTCCTACACATTTTTCCATTCAGCAAACTATCCCTGTGAAGGAGTTTCTTAATAGTATATATCATAGTTACGCGATTTTTTTTTTAAAAAAAGGCTAAGACTTCGAAAACTCCCATAGAAAACATAAGCAATTTCAAGTGAATTGTTTTCATCTTTAAAAATAAATCATTTACGCATGTTTATCTGGAGCCCACCCGTCACCCAATTGCAAATGTCCCCCAAGTAGATATATTGTTGATACTCGTAATCGGTAGCAAAGACTGAATAAAACAACATGATTAAAACAGTTTAGTTTATTGATCACACAATTCGTCCAATAACAATATGTTTATTACAGAAATGTTTGAACCTGTCTTACTCAGAAAGGCTAATCCCACACAAGATTATCATGTTGATTGCATGGCTTCTTCCAGATATTTCAAAAGAATATTGATTTGAAAATATGAGTAGTTGTACCTAATGCCCACACTTTATGTTCCGTTTCAAAGAGTGCCTGAATAATTGTTTTCATTACATTACCTTTTGAATCGGCTGAATGCACAACCTGTTTTATGTGAGATGTAAGTTGGTTTATGCATGTTCTATTAAAGCAATACTAACAACAAGCTTTTACAAAAATGCTTATGTTTTTTCCATATGTGCCACAAACATATATAATAAAATCTAGCTTTTTCGATTCTTTATAACCTGCATACCAATATAGATACTTTCGCAAACAGTTCAGTTCCAGATCAGTGGTCGCCGTATTTTACAAACGATGTTGGTTCAGAGACTATACTATTTTTTCTGCATATATGATTACCTGGTAGTCAGAGAATACAAGAATACAATCGATCCTCGTTATGTCGACAAGGACGAGACAGACAACCAGAGGTTTATATCAAAACCAGACTTCGCGAAATTTGAATTCACAATTAGTTTCGACTGAAGCAGGAGTTCGACCGAACCGAGTAAGTTATAGCGAAGTTCGACTGTAACAACAGTTTGTTCCTTGAGTTTAATTCTGTTATTTATAAAACTATAATTGTATTGAATATTAAAATCATATTGTTTTAATTCTTTCACCGCCATTGGCGAAATATTCGATATTGCAAAACAGTGAAGTTCCAGTTCAGACGCCGCCTTAGGAGGCGGCGTCTGATCAGGAATTTCACTTTTTGCAACACAATTTATTTCGATTATAGGGGTTTCGGAAAAGCCAAATTTATTTAATTATTTCAAATAGTTATTTCATTAAAATACTTGATCTAAAACTAGTGAGAACCGACAATTTTAGCAGCGGAAGGGTTAATGGTATTTCCCCACCGCTGAGAGATTGACAGCTGTGTGCCATTGTAAACAGTACAGACCCCCATCTAGTCGTTACCTCTCCGACCGTTGCGTCTGATTGGCGTCTATATAAAACCAAATGTAGTTTCTCCTCTTATACTCAAAATAAGTATCTGTCATGATCACACGCAATATACGACCGACTTATTATCCGAAATTATTAACCCCGACCTGACCTTTATGCATGAATTGATTATATAGTGGTAACATCGTCAATATATGAATTTCCGTGAGTGGATCGAGCTGCTCGTGTATCATCGCATGTTAACGGTGAAAGTTACGGAACTCGAAATCAAGCAGTACATCTGGTATATTTGAATAAAATGATGGGGTCAAGTTTGGGTCAATAATTTCGTCTTTGTTGGAAATACAAATAAAGAGCTTATTTAACCTTTTACCTCATTTATAGACCTTCGATGCCTTTGTAGCAGATATGACTATTGAAAACAATGTTGGAAATGCTTCGTTTCTTATAAAAAATGAAATTTATTCAAAATTGGGGTTTTGTCACTCCTAGATAATATTTCTATTCATCATATTATACGTTCAGTGTGAATGATTCTAAAAGAGCATATGAAGCAAAGGGTTAAACTATATTTCGTAATTTCAAAGCACAACAACCAGTGGGTTATTCAGATATTATTGTTCAAAGAAAATGTGTGAGTATATCTCATAGACTATCGAATATCTGCGATAATAATTAGTTAAATAGTTTTTAAGCATTGCATAAACATTTTGTATCAGTTAAATCAAACGTCAAACAAGTTCCCCATATTGATATCATGCATCCATGCTAAGCTGATATGGGGGTTATTTATTTTAACTATGCTAATCATACCATTATTTCAGACAAAATACCAGTTTTATATTCTTCATCATTCAATTGAAATTCATGAACATTGATGCCAGAGAAAACTGGTTATCATTACAAACATTTCAGACTGATCGTATTTCATGTCTATTTTGATTGTAAACTATTCGTCTATATATCTGACACCTTAGGTGATAAGCAATATGTTAAGTTACGATCGTGTTACATGCACATTTCCAAACAAATGGAGGTAATTAAACCCTTTACTCCATGCACACGCCTTTTTACGCCTCTGTAGCAGATGACTATTAAAGACGTTGTGGAAATTGAAGCATTTGCACGTAACGAGCAAAGTCTCCATGTTCTACAATGTGTCTAAAACAATTGTTAACTGATATGCATATTTCACCTACATAATTATAGTTGCATCAGATTCTTTCCATTCGGATTAGTCTAAAAATAGCTTGTGCGGAAAGGTTAATGGTCTGACATATTATAATGATCAATATCATAAGGCTGCTTCTTTCGGATGAAAAGTTTTATAAAAGTATTTCACAATTATGGGGTTATTCAAGTGTATTATATTTTAATTTGTTTTGATGTTGGCGTTTTACGTCGCTTCGACAGTATTTCAGTAAACTTTCAGATGTTAAAGTACCTCAATATATTCTGCTACGTTAAACAAATAAGCCACAAACTCATTTGTCAAGGTCCTTGTGAAAAAAGCCAAATCTAAACATATCCATTCTTCACAGTTAGCGCCTGTTATGATTTAAACAAATATTGCATCGGTAATTAGATTAAATATTTATGCAAAAACGCCTGAAATACTTTTGAGAGTTTTCCGATGATATATGATGATAATATTGCGAGGATAATTGGCTAATTGATTCGCCAAGAGTATAAGTTTAAACATATTTGTTAAACTTCAAAAACCACTGCAACAAGTAAATACATAATTGAAAGCCTTTTATTAGTAATATCCTTCTCAAGGAATGACGCAGCAAAACAGCTGAAGCTCATTCGTGTTTGGCTCAAGTATTCCATTCTTTCTAAACAATCATCGCGGGGAGAACAGTTGAGCCTTGCTTCGAGAAATGCAGATTTGATGGGATTATGAACAATGTGGATCGTGGGCACCAAAATGTCAACTTTGTAATATTGTAAGAGATTGAGCATTGTTAGCTATCCGCAAATACTTCATTTCCTAACGTGTTTCAAAACCTTATTTCTCGGATACGCGCATTGTCAACAACCCTGGTCCGTGATCAGTAATCCAATTTCAAAAGTAGCACCTGATAAGAGTTGTATACGTGTAGTGATAGAGGACACAATTTTATTCACGGAAAACATTCTTGTATGTATTTACCATACAGATCTGGGTTTGAGAATATAATAGTATGTTAAGTTGAATCTGACGTGTAGTAAAAAATCTTATTGAGTCTAAAGCTTGTCAAAAACATTAGACCCACAACGCCTTTGAAACGGCGTGGCTGATACATTTTGCACCTGAATAAAGCCGATATTTACAGAAACTGCCACATGTCCTCTGCGAATTTGTTATTTTTCGGAGTGTCAAGTTTCACAGACACTGATTTGTCAATTTACCGTTTTTCATTGTTAAACGCTCTTACCAGATTTCGCGGAATGGAAGTCAATAACATTCTGTAATATAATGGGCGTAATTTTGACTTGATTAATGACAGACAGGTGTAACACAAATGTAAAACTGTACAAATCATATACAATAAAAGTGATCTAAATGGGCCATTCAATGGAGAAGCATAGACATCACTCAAGATAGGCGATAGCTTTATGCATATAAAAAGGAATTCAGACAACTCATATGGGAGCTTATTGCATTACTACGTTTGATCATCATACTATAGATACCACATGTCTCAAACAATGCATATACATATTTGAGTGGTCGATATCGAGTGGTTTAACTGTACAATAAATAGGTTAAATTAAATTTCCAGATTTTTCCATTCTGAGTATACACAGTCTATTGACAAACTAAACTTAAGGATATAAACACATTCGGCGCAATGATACACGTTAAGAATTAATTTCAGATTAAACAATAAAAAAACTGAATATCATTTTGACAATAGTTAAGCACATTTCTGAGTTTTATGGCAAAGAGCATTTCGTCTGTGTTTCTAAACCACGAATCTGCCAAATCGCTCGTACGTGATTTTAGACGAAAACGTTGTTGTTCTTCTGAAACAACGTTAGTGGCATTTCTTGTTTTAAAAAAATTGCGCATTCGTTGTTTTAGAAGATTATTGAAGATTTATATGATATGTACCTTCACATATGTTTATGGCGCGACTTCATGAACCTTTACATAGAAAGAAGTAAACGTTCAAAAACTGAATAATTCTTGTGCAATATATTGTCATTAGCTCAAATAATTCAGAAAATACTGTGCTTGATTGTTGGTGTATATAGAAAAGGGATACGAGTGTCAGACAGGTCCGCGACAAGGTAGCGCGTTTATGGACCGTGTTATTGACCCATACTGTTTGTTCGAGAACTCAATTATAAGCAGTAAAACACCCTGAGTGTTGCATGATTATATTCGTACAAAGAACGACTGCAAGTCCACATGTTTATATTGATTTTATAAGTTTTACATTAAAACAATCATTTAATTTTATGGCGCAGAGTGATGTGATTGCAAAAACGTATAGGTACAACAGCTATTTATTGTTGTAAACAGACTGCCTCAAGTATCATGAAATTGATTTTCCTATGATTATACATAGTATATCGAATTATACATCGATTTAACATCACCGGAGAGCCAAAGAACTGTCATAATTTTTATTTCATCGCCAATTTGTTCCACATGTTGAAATAAAAATAATCGTAAATTATCGACAGCTATCTGTGGTTTTATGCGCATGTGCTTACATTGTTTGAATCATGCAAACCAGCAATGTATTTTGCTGAATGCATTGATATCTATTTTACTGAGCCTGAACCCATATCAATTATTGGCACTTTATATTATAACCAGAGCCTCATCCCCCGTTTAAGGATTTTTGATATTTCATGTTGCTGGTTAATCAGCAACATGAAATATCAAAAATCATAAAAAGGGCCGGTTTAGGGACAGAAAAGACTCGGATTATATATATAATTACTGATACTACATTAAAAGTACTCTAATGTGGTCAATAAATGAAAAAGAATTGATGTCCCTAAAAGCAGGTGGTAGCAAATTATCTTAATGTAGATAAGACATGAAGATGGGAGTTTTCTGAAGTAAAATTTCAGAGATGTTGTCTAAAGAAAAAGACGAATCGTAGTTACGACACACGACAGACACCGAACGGAGGCATGACACAACAACTCACCTGAACTAAAAAGGGAGACTATGTAGAAGAATGAAAAAAAACAATAAAATCTTTATGGAATATGGAGCATTCGCACAATGTTTTAATGGTCATCTTCTACAGAGGAGTCAAGAGGCGTATCTATTAAGTAAAAAGGGTAATAAGATCGCAAACACTGTTGACGTGTTGGCTGTTTGTATGCGAGTTATTAAGGACAACATAAGTTATCCTCTGCTACCAATCTGGATCAACACTGTTTGAAACGTCTCGCAGATGGAAATCGTACATCGAAGTTCATACACAAAAATCCTAGTCGAACAACTGCAGCAACAACAACAACAGATCACGTGCTCCCCGGGAGTTTAAGAGGTTGTCGATAAAGCAATAAAGGCGGATCAAAGCAGACTCACTGATAGACAACAGAAGTGTTGACATGAAATATTAATAGCACCCTTTAGTAGACGACTTATGAAAATAAAGTGGGAAATGTAAGAAATGAAGCACTTGCTCGTAACGACCGAATGCTTCACTTCCCACAATATTTTCGAAACAATTAAAACTGTCAATTTTATTTTGCCTAGATATTAATATTTTTCAAAGTTGCATTAGTTGTTGATATGTTTAAAATATAGTATACGGAAGAGTGGTTTAAAGAAATATAAATCATTTGTTGGTATTGCACTTCTACCTACCATCAAAACCAAATATATAACTAAAACGCATACATATCTAAAATTGTCGGTTGATGATGGTTTGATTCAAATATTTTAACGAAAAAAATAACAATAAATAATAAAACCTAATATTCGGAGACGAAAAATGTTGCAAAAAAGTAGAGTCCCTGATCAAACGCCGCCTTCTAAGGCGGCGACTGATCTGAGACTTTACTTTTTTCAATGTCGACTTAAGTCGCCTATAACAGTGGAAGGGTTAACCAACGGCCAATGATGGTTTTCGCTCAAACTATAGCCTGTTCCATATTTAAGTGATTAGTTCAATATTCGGATAAATTATTGTAGAATTGTGTCAAAGAGATTACATCATCTTTCGAGAGTTTTCTGTATTACTTCATTCTGCCTTAAAAGACCACTTGCCTGGACGACCTACAATGCCTAATGTTTGAGTGGCCGCCCAATACAGGTTTGGCTGTATCAATAACTTAACATGAAAAGAATAGGTAAGAAGGAGAGACAAATACATCACATAGCCACAGACGAAAAAATGGGTACGCTATTTAGTAGATAAATTGAAATGAGGAAACGTCTATAATATTAAACATTTTATTATTTTACTAATTTATTGAAAGGAAAGCATATATATTTATATGCTGAGAGTATTAAATGGCCAAAGCTATTAGATAAATCAAACATCAAACAGTATCTTAATATATTATCATGCATCCATGCTAAGCTTTTATCGATACGGTGTTTGTCTATTTTAACTATGGCACTATAAATAGCTGTTTTATATTTCTTCATCATTAAAAAGAAATTCATGAACACCGATAACAGATGAAACACAACAACCATCTAGGAAATGATAGACGGGTTTAATTCCGCATTTGTTTCCATACGCCGTAATAGGTGAGAGAATGAAGGAAGAATCGTTGATAAATTGAGATAATGTATCTGTGATGCTAGTTTAGTTCCACAATAAAAGCACTGAACTTCTCTGACTGCGTTACAGAAATCTCCTCCGCACGTTAAACCTTAGCTTGTTGTTAATATGTTCGCCTGCTGAATGTTGTGGTCTGCATCACCATTTAACATTTCCAATATACTTTATGTTGGCGAAATTATCATCTGAGTGTCTAATATCTTGGAGCCTGATCAGACGCCGAGTTACTAGATATTTAGATTTTCATATTTTTCATCAGATTCTTTCCTTGTGGATTAGTCTCAAAATAATTTGAAAGGCTTAAACATTAATTTCGTATAGTACAACATAGTGCAAATAAACCCCACGAAATTCTTACAGTTTTATTAGGCGGTTATAAAAGATCAACATTTATATTCAGAAACACAGAAATACTCCAGCATATAGTCGATGAATAAACACGAAGAATCTGTGAAATAAAAACTTCGAAGATCGCGGGAAGCCAACAAAACAATTCAAATAAATTATTCACAATATAT
>JAULCE010280735.1:0-10784 GCA_032359355.1 Macoma nasuta | reverse complement strand
TATAATAATAGTTTAGATAAAAACTATTTTAAAATAAGTTTATATGGCAATTAATGAGACGAAATTACTCCGTGTTATGACCACGCATTTAAATCGTTTATTCAACACTATTCTATTAAGTAGTCGCAACATACATACATAGAGTTTGTTGAATAAATAGGGATTGAAACCTTTACCCTACAAGCTATTTCAGACAAATCCACAATGAAAGAGTCTCGTGAAAATAATGGATATCTAAGAGCATGGACATTTTGAGTGGTTTTGAAAAAAAAATGAAAATGGAGCATTTGCTCATTATGGGCAAATGCTTCTTTTCTCACAATATTTTCAAACGTCTGTGGCGAACATAGAACTGGAATTTTTAAAAGCACCATATATTTTTAGACTAAAATGCCTTCTGCTCGCCACACGGAGTATTGTTAATTTTGGGCTTAAATAAATTCAGTAAAACCGTAATTCATCACCAATTTCAATATTTCAATTGTTACACATATTCTAGTATAAATCAAGTGTCTCAAAGTATAATCCAAAAGTGAAAAGAAAGGGTGCAAGAGCACCCTGGTTTTCTGCTTATATAGTAATGTTCATCCGGGCACTACAAAATAACAAAGGCTCCGGTGCATGTCCAGATACCTGTAAACAATGAGAAAGAGTCTGCTTCAACAGTATCACATGTCAATAAGCTCCGCCTTCCAAAGTTCAATGATAGACTCCGCCTAGTTGGCTTAATATGTAATTTGCATAACTAAAATTTAACAAATTATAAATGAAGTTAAACAACTGAAAACACTATCGTTCACGATAACGTCAACTTAATCATGCTTCATTTCTAAATATATTTTCAAACTTCATCTAAGAGAGGTGCCAAAGTGCGGTTCTGTTAATAAAAGGGGTAAGTTTTGAACCTCGTGTTTTATCTGGAGTTTACTATAATGTTTAAACTGTTAGTCAACTCTGTTAACACCTGTTGTCTGACTGGTTGTTTTTTTAAAATTGTACAAGGCATTTGCCGTGGCAAAATATAAGGCGTTCGTGTTATCAGTGTTCTAGATAAGCGATATATTGGCTCAAAACATAAAAGAAAAACCATTAAAATGAAGTTGATGACTTACTTAACCACAGCTATGAATCAAATCGCATATGTAGCGTGTTCGAAACGCCTGATTCTACACAGCGACCAGGATATTGCCGCACAGTTTGCTTCCATGGAGGCTCGATTCTCTCAGATGGAAACAATTCTGAAGCAGGAAATTCAGCAGCTGAAAACACTCCTATGACAAGTGGAACAGGACAATCAGCAGCTCAGATCTAATCGAGGTCAGATATAAGAAGAAATATACTTTCTTAGATGTTAAAACAAAAAATGTTAAGAAATAAGTTCAGCCGCCATTTTATAAAAGAACCAGAAGTCTCAAGCTGAGCTCGTTTGCCATTGTTAGTCTTAATTTATCGCAGGACAGCCGTAAATTTCCTCTGTTCTCGAGTGTGATTGATATTTCGGTATAAATTCTAGTCGACTTTTCATTGGTCGTTGTCCCAACATAAGAAATTGACAACGTTCTAATTTGACAATCAATTAAACGTCCTTTGTCTATTTCTTTTGTTTGGCGGAAAACTATACAATGGCTTTTTTGTGTAGATTACATAAAGCTTGACAAAATCGTATGACAGCTGTGTGCGAAAACGGTTGTCTGCTAAAATTTTCGGCTGATGCAATTTCAAATTTAACCGATTCCTTTAAATTTTTATGAATTGTTTTTGCCGAGTGCATCAGATGCCGAGACTTACACAAAGTTATGAAAATATCATGCGTTAAAACAGTTATAGCACTCACAAAAGGACTTTACCGGCGCGTAACAGGTTCTGGGACAACAAGGCGGGTTGTCATGGAAAGAATCTCGACTTCGTCTCGATTTTTATCCATGATATATACACCCTTGTGGTATACCCTGTGAATAATTTGGTACCTTTGAGATTTATATGGGATGAACGGTAAACCCGGCCTAGTTCTCTCATGTATGTTTAACAAATTTCATGCTCAGTGCGACTGTAACATAAAATGGGTTTGATCTTAACATTTATAAGTTGTTTGACATGCCACATAATATTGGCGTATCGAAGTTAACAAGTTTATGTTTCAGGCGGGTCAGTGTATGTAAGATGGGGAAGAACAGTGTGTCCTGGCAATGGTTCAACACTCGTATATAAAGGCTAAACGAATAAGCCATTTTATACCAGATTAGGACGGGGAAAGACCCAAGAAACCCGCATGAGTTGCACAACGGGGCACTGGTATATCGGAAGCCAGGTGGAAGGCTGTCTCATATGAAAGTTTTCGCCTCTGGCTAGGATCGAACCTCCAGCGGTAAGGGGCGTAGTGAGTGCAAGTGTGATATAATAATCACTCGGTCACGGAGGGCCTTCTTTATACAGTGATTATATACGTAATGGTGAACAACGAAAACCATCACTGTGCTTGTTAGGGCCACCGTAACCCAAATATATTGAATTAGATATTAAGTTGTTGCGGCAGTTCCACATAATACATAATTTACTCGATAGGGATTGCATCATCATCTCCGTAATCCACTTGTTATCTACGAAATAGCATGTAGAAATAAATACTATTTCAGCATGTCTAATAATAGCTGAATGAGCTATTTCCTATGCCAGTCTGACATGTAATTAAAAAGTTGGGCCCCGATCGACATAATTTCAATGCTTGATGCTGAAGATAATTAAGTCAATATAATCTATTCAAATATTCCCTCATTCTATTAGTCTTCCAAATCTCGGATTTAAATGCAAATATTTCAGGTGAAAATTGACTAAACCCGAAGTTCATCGGTTGTCGATGTTAGGGATAAATATAATACACGTAAAAAAAAGCGATTTCAACGAGAGCGATTTCACGGATGGGTTACTATCGTTTACTGTTTTCATTGAGCAAGGGAAATGAAATTATTCATCAACATTGCTAAATCTTGAATAAATAAGCACTTACGCAGCACTCCTCGATTTACGCAATTGGTTCTACATAATTATTATTTCGTGTAAGAAAGTAATTTCAACACACCTCAACACTGAATTAACTATCATGTCCTTTATTTCCATTACAGTGCATAAGTCTATATGCTATCTAAACTCAAACATATTTCCCGGTCTAATAAACGCGTCCGGTCCCTCTAACAATTACACCTCGACTACCACGCCGAGCGTAATGCGTAACTCAATCACGTGACTGCCTCGACTCGGACCCATTTCGACACCCCCGACATCCGGTGAGAACCGTATTTATCTTAGCAACCCGGTAATTAACCTTTCCGGTGTATTTTTACATCATCAAACATCGGAAACAGATCCCGCTTTCGGGGGCAAGTTACGATACTTGACCACGTGAAAAGTCATTATCCTGTCCCCGGAGGTAATTTCTAATAAGATTACTCGGTGTGTTTGCATCATCGAGTCCAAGTATACATACTCCATTGTGAGTCCTTACATAAGTTGTCTAGACACTCGAAGATATAATATCTTATATGTTTCCCTAAACATTAGTGACATAGGATTATGTCACACGGCTTCCTCTGTCATTTTATATTTCGCTTTTCAAAGGTTGTCAAGACGGCCAATGTTTACCAAAAGTCCAGCTACCTTAGTCGACATAAGGTTGATTGAAATTTTTGTTGGCACAGACACAATGGCATATCAATACAACATATACAAAAGCATATACATATATGGCATACATAATACATGAACATGTCCTATTATTAAACTTGTTTCTCATACAGTTCTGGTATTTGTACAGAAGTCTTTTCATTCGTCTTTAATAGTTTTTCTCTGATGTCACTGTTTAATTGTTGAAACACTGTTCTAGTCGATTACTGTTTGGTCTTAAATATTATAATTGTTAAATACTGACATCAATTAAAAGTTTGTCTTATGACACAGTCTTTGCGCGACAGTTCACGTCTGGATGGTTCTCGTCTTTCTTGTCTGGTGACGTTCTGGACAGGTCTAATGACATCACTGTCTGGTGTGGTCTGCATAGTTGTCCCATCGGTGGTTTTACGTCTGCGTTGATTGGCCCAAGTTCTCCCCCAGGCGTTGGTTCTCGGGTATGAACTCATCTGTGTGTTTCGTGTTATTCGTGCCCATGGTGACAGGTTTAACTTTATTGGTCAGTCCAAGCTATGCTTGAAAAATCATAGCTCAACACACAAAATGACTGATTTATTTCATTGTTTTTTACTACATTAACTTCCTATAATTCCAATTTGCTTCTATTCCCTAACCCCAAACTTTGCATTAACTTTTGCTTAATCAGTGTTTAGCTTCAGCGTTTCGGTTTCATCTCTTATTCAAATACTCTCAAAGTTACGATATATTATAACAGTCGAATTTCACCACTCATTTTCATCGCAACCTTTTTCATAAAACCTCTTCCTTTCTTATTGAATTACAATTATTCTTGATGTCACGTGACTTATATGGCGGACGTGTTTCGTATCGCTGTCTTGGATTTTGCAATTAATGTACAGAATATGTGATCGGATATACAAAAGACAGTTTGATAATGTGAAATTATGTGAAGTGGTTATTGTGAAAGTAAACGGTGATGGTTAGAAAGAAAAACAGGGTCGATAAACGGAAGAAAGCAAGCAGTAGTGGCGACGAGTGCGCGCTAAGTAAACAATTCAAGGCGGGAGGCCCGACTGAGGTGTCAGGTGAATCGTCGAATGTGTGTTCGGAAGACGGATCTGATACCGGATCTCAAAGTGACACCATAAGCGTGAGTGAATTGTTAAATAGGACAAATTCTGTGTTATTTAATGAAAGTGTGTTTTTGGCTGAAGATTTAGTAGATATCAATCAAACTCGGATGAATGACATAACATTAGCAGGCAAAGCTGGTGAAATGGCAGATGTGGCAGAAATAACATCAACCCAAAAGACTGGCACTTCGAACGCTGATATAGTCGCACTACTACACAAGATAGACTCTAGATTAGAGAAAGTTGAAACTAAGTTAGAGAAACTTGACAAGTTAGAAGAAAAAGTTGGAAATGTTGAGAGTGAAATAAAAAAGCTGTGGCTGCATGTTGATAAAACAACAAAAACTATAAATGACAAAGTAACGGCATTGGATACACGCATGGACAACGCGGAGTGGCAAGATGGTCGACAGCAGAGCAAATTGGACCAACTTGAGTCCGAAAACAACAAATTAAAAGACACAATGGCCTACCTTCAAAGTCAATCCATGCGGAACAACCTTGTCTTCTGCAACATTTCGGAGGAAGAAAACGAAACGCCGGAAGACACCGAAAGAGTTTTGCGAGAGTTTATGGTGGACACCTTGAAAATGGCACAGACGCAAGTAGACTCAATCAAATTTGAACGTGCTCACAGAATCGGTGGAAACCATGGTATGCGCGGCGGAGGTCCTAGAAACATTGTGTGTAAATTCACGCTATTCAAAGACAGGGAAGCAGTGAAAAAGCAGAGAATAACACTTAAAGGTACCAACAAATATATAAATGAACAATTCCCTCCTGAAATCGTGGCCAAAAGGAAAATGTTAATTCCCCACATGAAGAAAGCGAAAGCAGCAAACAAGAAAGCATGGATTTCGTACGATACGCTTTACGTTGACGGCAAAGCCGTCAAGATAGACTAGGAATTGCCGGAGAATGGACCTAAATGTGTTATATGGAATTGTAATGGGTTGTCAAATGATAAATTAAGTGATGGCGATTTTATTAAAGTTTTAGCTGATAATGATATAATTATTTTGTTAGAAACTTGGACAGATGTGACGTCGGACATTGACTTGGAAGGTTTCAAATGTTTTAATTACCCTCGGAAATTTAAGCACAAAAGAGCTAAAAGAAATAGCGGGGGTATTACGATCTATGTGAAAAATATTATTAAAGACGGAATTTCAATTATAAGAAATCATTTTGATACCATATTGTGGTTAAAGCTCGATAAGGAATATTTCCAATTCACAGACGATGTATTCATTTGCGGCGTTTATTTATGGTCTGATGAGTCTCCAGCAGCTCGCATTATTGATGCTGATTTGTTTGATATTGTAATGCAAGATGTAAATGATTTTGAAAGTTGTGGAAATGTATTTATTGCAGGGGATTTCAATGCCAGGGTCGGTAAAAAACATGACTATATCCTTTGCGATACGAATGTCTCAGATTTAGATTTCTATTTATACAGCCCCGACCAGGCCCTCACACGGGCCTCCCTTGATCAGGTATGCAATTCTCGGGGAAATAAACTTATTGATCTGTGTAAAGCGACGTCGTTGCGCATAGTTAACGGTAGACTGGGGTCAGATTCTGGGACGGGGGATTTTACCTTTTTCAATCAGCGAGGTAGCAGTACAATAGACTACCTGTTAGCCAGGGTGAGCGATTTTCATATGATTATAGATTTTTGCATTCAGGATTTTAACACATTTAGTGACCATGCCCCGCTGCAGTTTTGCTTACGTAGCACGCCAGTAATTAGTGTAAACCCCGACAATACTAGACAAACCCATACCGTTATCAAATGGAACAGCGAGCACAAAAATCTATTTAGGAGGGGAATTATTGGTAAACTCTCTTATTTAAACACATTAATTGACGGCTCAAGTGCCACGGATCCAAATACCATAGATCGAATGGTACTCAATTTTAGCCAAACTATTTGTGACATTGCTGAGCCTCTTTTTAATAAAACTGTTAGAACAGATAGACGCGTTTTAAACAATGAATGGTTTGATGAGGAATGTTACGAGGCAAAACGGTTGTATAAAGACGCATTACACCAGTTTAACTGCTGGAAAACGTCAGAAAATAGAACTTCTTTATGTCAGCTGAAAACAATTTATAAGAATATTGTTAAGAAAAAGAAATATAAATATAAATTAAAACAAGCAAGTGATTTAGAACAACTTAAGAAAAAGAAACCGAGAGATTTCTGGCGACACTTTAGTAAGCGCAAAAAACAATTTGAGTCTGAAATTGATATTACGACATTTCAAAAGTATTTTGAAGATTTATACTCTGATATTAAAACTACTGTTTTGGAAGACGTTGAATCATTCAACACAAATAGTGACTTTAACTTATCAGATCCAACTTTCAAAGAGCTAAATATTCCAATATCGGCACAGGAAGTAGAACATGCTATAAAACGATTAAAGCGAAATAAGGCCTCGGTTCCATGTGATAATCTGCTTAATGAGTATTTTATAGAAACTTCAGATATACTTATTGGACATTTAACGGATTTATTTAATAAAGTTTTTGAATCTGGTTATTTTCCAGAGACATGGTCTGAAGGATACATTGTGCCACTTTTAAAGAAGAATGATCCTAACGATCCAAATAATTACCGTGGAATTACACTATCAAGTAACTTGGGAAAGCTTTTTACAAGCGTTCTAACAGCCCGAGTTGAAAAATGGTTTGAAGAAAATAATTTCTTATCAGACTGTCAGTTTGGGTTTAGAAAAGGTAGCAATACAGTTGATGCGGTATTTGTTTTACATACATTAGTTGAAAACTTTTTAACTAAAAACTTACGTTTACCGTGTGCTTTTGTAGATTTTAAAAAAGCTTTCGACTCGGTATATACTAATGCATTATGGTTTAAATTATTTAAAATGGGTTTAGATGGCAAAATACTTGTTATGTTTAGAGCTATGTATGCAGTTGTCAAGTCATGCATAAAACACTGTAATTCCTTTTCAGACTTCTTCAATATATCGGTAGGGTTACGTCAAGGCCAAAATAATTCACCGGCACTGTTTGCTCTATTTCTTGAAGATTTGGAGTTATTTTTACAAGATAGAATGAACTGTGGTATATCTATCTTCGAATTATGTATAATGATACTCTGTTTTGCCGATGATTTGGTAATCGTAGGAAACTCGAACGAAGATTTACAACTTAGTCTTAATAGTCTACAACAGTATTGCACCTTATGGGGTCTTGAAGTTAACACTGCAAAGACAAAGATTGTTGTTTTTCGCAAACGAGGCCCTGTGCTCATGAGTGAAAAATGGTCTTATAATGATATCAATATAGAAGTTGTAGATGATTTTAATTATTTAGGAGTCACCTTTAATTATACTGGTTCTTTTGTTCTTAACAATCAGTGCCTAGCTGGCAAAGCCCTTAAAGCCATGAATGTTTTATTTCAAAATGTTAAAAGGTTAGAGTTAAAACCTAAAATGTCGATGCAATTATTTGATGCTTTTGTCGGTTCCATAATTAACTATGCCTGTCCAGTGTGGGGCTTTTCTAAATCGAAAGATTTGGAGAGAATTCACCTAAAATTTTGCAAGATGATATTGGGCGTAAGACAAAATTCTTGCAATGATGCTGTGTACGGTGAACTTGGTCGTTATCCTCTTTATGTTAATAGGTTTGTTCAAATCATTAAGTATTGGCTGAAATTAATTAATACTGATAATATTATATTGAAAAATATATACAATATTGCTTATGAGGAATATGAAAAGGGAGTCAATAACTGGGTTAAAAAGGTAAAACTTTTGCTGGATAATTATGGATTTTCACATGTGTGGAATAATTCACAAGATATCCATATTAAGTTTTTCATCGTTGAATTTAAACAAAGGGTGGTTGATTGTTTTTATCAGAAATGGTTCAGCGATGTGCAGTCAAATAGAGTCCTTAACAGTTTATATATTAATTTAAAAGACAATTTCGGAGAAGAGGAGTATTTAAGTATAATTGCAAGTAAACACTTGAGAAAATATATCACGAAAATACGGATATCTGCTCACAATCTACGTATTCAGTCTGGGAGATATGGGAGAGAAAGAATAGATAGGAGCGAGAGGAAGTGTCAGATGTGTGAGAATGGCGAAATAGAAGATGAGTTTCATTTTATCATTAAATGTAAAAGGTTTGATAATATCAGGAGAATATATATTAAAAGTTACTATAGAGTTAGACCTAGTGTGTTTAAATTTGTAGAACTTCTAAAAAGCAGCAATAAGCTTATTCTTGTCAATTTGGCTCGTTTTATTAAAGAAGCAAGCGAAACTCGTAAAGAAATCTTATTAACCATACCTAGAAATTAACATAACGTGTAATAGGTTGGGCTTTGGTTTTGTGTTTCCGTTAATATAAATATTAACATTAACACATCTTTCTCTGATTTATATCATTTGGTGCAGTCATTGCATATGTTATATGTTTTTATGTTGTTTAGTTACTTGTATGTATACATTTATGTGTTTGATCATCTCCAAATCCTATCTCTCATTGATGCATTGCATGAGAGGTCGGGTGGACGGAGATTGGTTATAGATGCTACTTTGAGACTTTCCCTTTACCGGTTGCAATATATATGTACATTTCTGTTTCTCCTAATCCTATCTCTCATTTTCGTTTTTCGAAAGAGGTTGGTGGATGGCGATTGGCAATAGTTACCAGATACCGGTAACATAGTCTCTATATTAGTCTCTATATACATGTTATACAGTAAATTTGAATGTGTTCCATTCTGTTGTGATAACTCTGAATAACTTTAATCAGTTATTGATAACAAAATTAACATAAACGTAAGAATCACCAAAATCATGTTCATTCTCCATATCATTTTACTAGATGTTATTTTATATTGAAATAATTAAGTAAGTGTTATATTTTCCAAACTCTTTGAGTTTAGTACAACTTACCAAAAAATAATTTCAAGCAAGATAAGATAATAAATTGTGTTTAAAAGCAGAAAGACGCAATTGAGTATATATATAATATATAATGTATCCTGTATGTTGTTTGCGTAATGTAAATGTCATTTATGTTTATAGTCACGTGATGTACATTGTATATTAATTGTATTGTCATATATGCATGTAACGAGATACTATTTGTATAAGTTACAAAGTGTGAATAAACTATGTCTATGTCTATGTCTATGTCCTAAAAATAAATGAGCCAAAACAATGTCGCTGAAACTTAAAATCAATAGTTAGATTGCCACCTAATAATCATGGCATTGTTTGTGAAACTTGACCATTGGTTTTGGTGGAGAAGATTTTTTAAAGTTATGTCGACTAGTTGCTACAGCAACCAGTAATCAGCAGTTATATCTGCGTCCAAACTGTTGGAAACGAAACCAGAACGGATTCGCCTATAATCAAGCGTCAGCTGGTTAAACAGTATAAAATTAGAAACAGAATTAATTCGCACTTCGTGTGATTCTGACTTGTAAAAATAGTATATATATATAACACAGTCACTTTAACCCTTTCACCACCATATGCGATTTAAGTCGACATTACAAAAATGCGAAGTCACAGATCAGACGCCGCCTTAGAAGGCGGCGTCTGATCAGGGACTTCACTTTTTTGCAGTGATATTAGGTCCAAATATTAGGATTTCAGAAACGTTTATTTAATTATTTCTGATATGCATTTCGTAATGGTATTAAATCTGTAACTTGTCGCAGACGACAGATTTAAATTTGGCGCCGAAAGGGTTAACACCACCGTGCCTCCTAGCACCTCTGTAGCAGACGACTATAAAAATCATCTAGTGTCACGTAGACACGCCTGAGAACCACCTGCTTTATCCTGATGAGACATTGAGTTACTCGGCATTTCGTCGGTGTTCTGTCAAAATCTCGTATCTATCACTTAAGTAAATTGGTAGTTACGTGTTTTTTTTTAAGAAGTCGTCTGTTTTCGTAATAAACGTGTATCTCCCATTTTACCAATGGCATGTAAGTGATTTTAACACAAA
>JAULCE010280624.1:0-10785 GCA_032359355.1 Macoma nasuta | reverse complement strand
GACAATAGGTTCACCAAATTTCAAGAAAATCGGACAATATTTAAAAATGAAGCAGACTACATTTTCAGCAGACGACAATTTTCGCAGCAGGCGAAGTGTTAACAGATCAAGCAGACGAGAATTCAGCGACTCCCTTTGTGGCGGCAAGATAAGGACTAAGTTACTTATACAGTCGAACTTCGATAGGTCGAGCTAGGTTGGGCTCGAACTCCCGATTAGCTCGAACAGAAACAAAAGTCCCGGAGAGACAAAATTGAATTCCAAATAGCAAGCAGTGTGGCTTTAGATCAGACGCCGAGTTACTCGGCGTCTGATCTGGAGCTATACTGCTTGTTATTTTGACTAATGTACTTTATTAAAACATGATATAGGGTAGGTTTTTCATAACTTTATCAACAAAATATTATCATGCACTAGGTCGTGAAATATCCTTTAGCTCGCACTTCGGTTAAGTCGCGCTAATTTCGAGAGTCCCAATGAGTTGTTCAGTTAAACATTGTCACACAGGGAGATTGTATAAATTGTATTAATACTTTTTCGACAGAATCAGGTTAAACTATTTCTAGTAGAGGTATTTATGAGGCAGCACACAATTGGATATGTATATGATGTAAAGTGGGTGATTTATTTAAATGTCAAACATGTTGATTCGATTTAGATTATCGTACAGGCATGCCTTCTGCGGAGATAAAAACAATGGAAGCAACCGTTTATATAAATGGGTTCGGAATATTAAACTCTTATTTTACTTCGTTTTTAATGACTATGTTTTAACTTGTTCGATACATGTTAGCAGTTTGGTTTCGGATTTTAATATCAACACAACGGTGTTCGCATTTAATATTGGCGTAACCTGTAAGGTGGGGGAAACTCTATTATTTACCGTTTCAACGATAATGATAAGCAAACAAAATGATGATAATACGGAAAAAATGACAATGTTCTGTCCAAGTTTGAATTTTGAAGACCAATTTGTAATCAAATCAGACGCCGTGTAATTCAGCGTCAGATCTGACACAAAACTGCATTTGGGCCATCAGCTGGGAAAAGGGCCCTTACAGCATTGTAAACTGTGTAGACCAAGATCAGACGTAGATATTTCCGATTAGGGTATGCGTTGTTTGCAACTTGTCTCGCATTTAAATGGCTATTTTGTTAATTATATGGCAAAATGATCTGTCCAGGCAGTTTAATATGTATCTGTTTATATGTCTGTATTATTAATAATTCATTTCGATTTGAAGTATTCCGCATGCAGGTTGGCCATACCACGTGGTTTCTGACGTCATTGTAGTTACAAGGTCATGTAGTTTTAGAGGAAAACAACGTTCGATTTGCTTTATCGAAGTGCGATAAGTATCTTATTTCCCACTCGGTTTTGATGACATATGCCACAGTCGAAGGAGTAAGTATATAGATATGTATATACTAAACTGTTTGCCAACAATGCATTTGTTTTGGCCCAAAAACGTGAAGACTATGCACTATCGGCACGTTTCTGCAGCAAGCATTTCAATTTCATAACTTTCACTTTTTCGGGAAAAAAACTAACATCAATTTCTAGTGTGAACATATAAAAATACAGCACTTTAAAATTCGAATCGAGCGCATTTTTACATGTCGTTGTTACAAACGGGACGTCAAAAACACGTGGTATGGCAACCATGCAGTGCGCTTACATATATACTCAACGCATTGCTCGCAAAGTACAATTTTTTTCAAACTTGAAAATAAGTTCAATGCTTTGGTTGCGACTTATATTTGTCAGGAGTTTGAAAAAGCTAGTGAGTTAATACCAAAATTAATGACCAGCATGTTGCTAGCCCTTAACGTATACACGGCAGGGATGTGATACTCATATGTGTACTCGTACTTACTCAAGTACCAAGTTTCAAGTACTCAGCAGTACTCAGTACTCGTCTCAAATGATGAGTACAAGTACTCGTACTTACTTAAGTACTAAAACAAAATAGCCAGTACTTACGAGTACTTTACGAGTGAAAATGGACCTTCCAAAATATGTCCCAGGGAAATGTATCAAGTGTTTTATGAGAATATCTTAAATGAAATGTTGCGACACACACAGTATAATCCAAAAATGTTTTCAAATAATTTTTCATAAACGGGAATTCTTTGAATAACTTTGAAAATTGACCTTGTAAAGAATGTCCCAGCCAATGTGAGCATACGTCCATCCAGTGGGTTATGGGAAGAATATATCTTATGAAAATGGTGAAACACACACAGCAAAATCCAGTCAGCTTAGCACTGTGCCAAGCTAAAAGAAAATGTACTCAGAAAGTACTCAGTACTTACTCGAGTACACACACAAAAGTGAGTACTCTGTACTAACTCGAGTACTTCTTGAGCATCCAGTACTCGGTACTTACTCGAGTACTGACCCCAGTACTCCACCCATTCCTGATACAAGGTCATGCATATCGCATATAAAACGTATATGTGTAGATTTCCAACTAATGCATAGCGTGTTGATCGCGCGGTTCGAATAGCCCGCGGACGAACAGCGCGATCAACACAAAACCAGTAAACGGAAGGGGTCACTTGAATGACGTGAATGTGTCATTAATAAAATGCGGCTACTTGTCGTCATTGCGGTAATAGGATCGATGTTTCGTTAAGCACATAAACACATGCAATGAATACCAAGTGTGTGCTCAGCGTGTATTTGGCGTTAGACCAGTGCTGGGGTCATTTTGGCGTGAACACATAGCGAACGGCAACACACTTGGCAAACTTACTAATGATTCGGTGCGAGTATATGTGACTAGCGCATAACGGATCTTAATTTTGGACAATATTTACGATGCTTTGAATATAGATAAGTTATAACAAGACATGCCCATGACTTTTGTACAATATTTCAGTATGTCTCATAAACGTATGCCATCTCCTCTTCACCATGTTTTGTCTATGTTCAACATCTAACATAATCAACGATAATTCGGTTTTCGTCTTAAACCACGTTGCTGCCATTTTAGCTCACATGAGTATGCTCAGGTGAGGTATAGTGATCAGTCTCCATCCGGCTTCCGCCGTACATCGTACGTCGTATGTCGTATTTTCACTGTTTTAAAAACATCATCTTCTCTTTAACTGCATGATGGAATTTCACTAATCTTGGCTGGGATGTTCCTTGGATGGTCCCCTTTGAAAGTTGTTCAAATAATTTTATTCCATGCTGAACTCTGGCTGCCATGGCAACCGAAGTGAAAAACTTTAAAGATTCTCATCTCCAACACTACCGGTCCAACATCAAAAATAATTTCTCAGAAATGATCCTTTGGTAGACCTCTACCAAAGTTGTTCAAAGACTTATAATATGTCAAAAACTATGGCCGCCAATGGCGGTGCCATCTTTCCTTATATGGCTATATAGAAAAGTTTGAAAATCTTTTTCTCCAATACTACTCGTCCAATATTAAAATAATTTCACAGAATGTATCATTGGTTAGACCTCTACCAAAGTTGTTGAATTATGATATGTAAAAACACATGGCCAATTTTCCTGTTATGGCTTTATAGCAAATCTTCTCCTTCAAAACTACTGGTCCGATTTTTAAATATATTAACATAACTCATCCTTAGGAAGACCTCTACCAAAGTTGTTCAAATAATGATGTATATTAAACACATGGCCGCCAGGGACTGGCCTGTTTTCTTTATATGACTAAAACAAAAATGCTATCTGCAATGGTTATTTTGTAACCCTTTAATATGGTGAGCGATAAAGGATTAGTATGGTCCTTTTCTTTTCAGAAATGTCACTTAAGAGGCTAAAGAAGAAAACAGACGATTTTTTTCTAAATTCACGTTGTGCAATGTGCCAACATGGCAGTCACCTTCCCTTTGACGAACAACGATTATAAGACTACGTCAGTGCCATATTGACGAAATGACTCTTCCGTGATTAAAGAAGACAACGGACGATTTCCATATTATCAGAAATCCAGTTACTGGGACTCGACAGGTTTTAAGTCAATCGTTTGCGTTTAAAGTAACTATGATGCATATGCGATACATTGGTGCATAATAAGAATTTTTATTTAAACGCAAAATCATGAACTTTTTTATGCAGCCCACATTTTGGACAAAGAAGTGGTAGTTAAAAAGTGGCAAACGATGTTTTTATCCAGATGAAAGTAATATTGTTTGTCCATGTTATGTACAGTTATCAATAATAGGAGAGTGTTCATAGCAAAATAGTTATGTTACTAAGAACAATAATTATTCCAACCCAAGAAAGCAGATATCATAATCCAGGCATAAATACAGAACCGCTTGAACACAAGTCTATCTAGATTTTTGCAAATATAAACACATAAATCATTTATTTCACAGACATAATCAGGTCAAACATATCCTTGAAACCGATATTCATAACAGCAGAGAGAGAATAAATATTGCAGCTAATGCATAGCGCAATGTTGCCTTCAAATTGATTACCGATATATAAAAAATGGCTCGTTGACACGCAGATCCATTGTTTTAACAATTACTCGATAATAGACCACTCTTTTTGCTTAAACCATTACTCAGTGTACTTTAAACGAAATAATCCTAGTGAAGACTCTGGTGTAAAGGATGAATGTCTAGGCGAAACAAATCTTCGATCTATGAACCACAGTCGAACATCGTTAGCTCGAACTCATTGAGACCCTCGAATTTACGTCGACTTAGCCGCTCATCGAGCAAAACGAACTTTTAAGACCTAGTACATTATAATAGTGTTTTGTTAATAAAGTTATGAAATACCTTATATCATGTCTTTAATAAAGCATACAGGTAAAAAAAGCAAGCAGTTTGGCTCAAGATCAGACGCCGAGTAACTCGGCGTCTGATCTGGATCCATACTGCTAGCTATTTAGAATTTAATCTTGTCTCTCAGGGACTTTTGTTTAAGTTCGAGCTAAACGGACGTTCGAGCTAAGCGAGTTCGAGCTATTGAGGTTGGACTGTATTTTGAACTTGTAGGAAATTGAGCGATTGATTGTTCCGCGCAAACGCTCAATTTCCTACAATAGTTGTTAAATTCGCTCGCTACCGAAGGGCTAACTGGCGCGTCTACGAGGAGAAGAGTTTAGTATTCGAAACAGTATGAGTTTTGCTTAAATAGTGTCCGCTAACCGCTGTTACCGGACTGTTGGTGCAAGCGAGTACCCAATCGACAAAGGCGAAGCCTAGGTCATATCGGGTGTTTCCGTGTACTAACAGTCATGTCACGGGTGTAAACAGGCTTTGTTAAAGCAAAGCCAAAATATAATATCTAACGTCTATTTCACCTTCACTTTGTTTGTTGATTGTTCGCTATTAACCATGCAGCAGTTTTACCAGATGTGTTTACAATATTTATGAAAGGATCTTTCAGCTTACATCAAAGATATGTTGGGTCTGATCCAATATAATTTTACCATGACCGAATCCTTTCTACGCTATTAATTTCCGAACGCGCTTGTGATGAAAAACTGATTATCTTTGCAAAAAGTTGGATCCAACTATCCCATTGAGTATGTCGTCTTCTGAAACGACTACAAAGACTCATAACAATAAAATCCTACCAAAATGACAATAACAATGTTATTTTAGATCCATCGTTTTTTACATTTCTTAACAGTTACAAGGGTAAGAAAGTGTGCATTTCGCCGCTAGGCAATCTAGGTCGTTCATATCATGGCGGTAACTAAACTTTATATACGGACAGTTTGTCTGGTTGAAAGTATCACTTTACTGATTTATGGCACTTGATGAAAATTTCAGCTGGTGGTAGCAGAGGTCATAATTTGAGGTGTATTGTCGATTCGTTTTACAATCTTTCTCGTTCTATATCATGTCGTCGGTTTTGTTCCAAAAAGCCGTAAGTGCCCTTTGCCATAATGAAAAGTTCTAGGCAATCAATGTATCCGGATTAATCAAGCATCAATGAAGCTGGTGTTTATCCAAAATCGCACATCTGTCAATTCAAACAAAATGCGCTTTCGTTGCTTTCAAAGAACACAGATTTTATGTAAGTTTTATTGTGTTGAATGGTAGTGACATGTTCTTGAAGAAAACCGACAATTCATCCTAAGTAACGTGGGTTCAAGTCTACTTAAATGGTAACGTGCAACTTGGCTTTAAAAATAACCATGACAATATATTCTTCTAACCGATTCGTTAGATTGAAAACGACCATTTTAAATTGTTTACTCCTTTCCTCAACCGAGACGCATTTTGGCGCCTCCGTAGCTAATGACTGTTTGAGACATTGTATGAAATGAAGTATTAAATTTTACCCCTCGTGAGCAACTTCTCCATTTCCTACAATGTTTTAGTGAAGTTTTAAAATTGTGTTTTTTCTTGCATACATTTTCATAATGTTTTCTGCAGGAACAAATTGAGCAATTTAGTGAACAGTTTCAGGGGGAAATATAGGATCATTTGGATGTTTTGATTTAGCACCTACTTTATTCCAATTTGCACACATATATTCTATTGATGAACGAAATTTGTGCAACTGTTGAATAAACAAGAAACATACATTCTTTAAATGTATCTATCAAAATTAAGTCTGTCACGTTGTCATTTTGCTAATAAATTTCGAGAGTGTTTCTGTAGTTATTTGATAGAGATGCTATATTGTGTGCGTGATAAAATTGACAAAAGCGGATGTATTTCAAACGATCACGACAAATGCATATCAATCAGCGCTGAAATGGTGAAACGTGATCACTATCTTGTATTGTTAATGTTCACTGAAAGAACATTAAAGCGATAACATTTTCTGTAATAAATGGATCTAAAGTATAATCAATACAGACACTCATAAGCGTCTCTATAATAACTTAAGCAATCGACTATAAGATAAATACTCTAACGAGTATCAATTAGTGATGACCCTGGCAAAAACGTCGCGTTGAAACTAATTATGATATTCGTGCACTTATCAAAGATGTGTTCCCTGTTTTAAACAAGAAGTCCATTGTCATTGTCTTCTATAAGCATGTACGATATTGATGCAATTGGCAATTGGTTTTATTTGTTCGACAACTGATTTTTCTATTTCACAATTGTCATTATTTCCTATAATGACATACACTCTTGCTGCAGTCGGCAATATAGTTGGGTTTGATTCATACACATAGTCTTTCGACAACTGATATAATTCAATTACTTTGAACAATATTGCAATTCGTTTTAAATTGTGTGGTTTTTTATTTTGATAAGCCCATATATGAGGTTGCTTGAAGCTTGGACGAATAACGACTGTTAAATTTCAGTATTATAAACGGAAACTGACTAATGTGTGATTAAGGAAACTTATGAAGTGCAACACATGTTTGCAACTACTACCTTAAAGGACACATCTGCTCGGGTTCACATAATATTATACAATTGTTCTCATAAACGCTTTGAAATGTAATAAAACAAGTGTAAGTATAAAAATTCATACGGCTGTATTGACCTGGGGCCCGTTTTTTTAACGGACTTACGACAAAAGGGGTCGTATGTCAAAACTTCAGAATTCTTTTAACTTCGGTTTTCACTAGCATACCTTGTCATGTGACATCTTTTTGGAATTGTCTTTTCAAGACAATGGCAAAACAGATGTCACATGACATGATTTGATTAAAAAAATACATTGCTTCTGATGCAAACAAATCTTAATTGAATGAACGATTTCACTAACGGAAGAGAGTCGTCATTGATTTCCGAATACAAAATACTCAACGTGCTCTTGACAGATGTCTATGTATAATACACCAGCGAAGAAAATGTATGCGTTTTCAAGGCAGTGTGCTATAAAACTACGATTGTATCTATCATTTAAATAACACCAGCACACCTTTCAAAAGTATATTGTATATTTTTTAAAAGACTGATACGGTGTTTTGAGTCAGTGCGAATGATCGGCATTCAGAGGCATTACCATAATGATGTGAATGCAAAAGACAGTTGTAAACGAAAAACATAATGTTCGCAGTTAATGCATGGTTGAATTGTAGAGAATATTATAAAATTTCCCATTTAAAAGCAATTGCCTATACACAAACTGCAAACTATCTTACACATACGGTGCTCCTCCTTTGTTTCGTTTTTGACAACGGATTGAGACAAGACACGTTGGTAAGTGTCTCTGTTTGCGTCAATTTTCCCCCGAAATCACCACTGGTTGATATGTGACACATTCACAATAATCTTACAGTCATTTTCATTTGAATATGATGATGTGAGAGCATTCTTTTTTTCAAATAGTAGTGCACATGCGGAACCTTAAGTGCTGATTAATAAGCTATTCTCTGTCTTGGAGAGAACTAAACTGGTTCAATTGTACCTTATCAGCCATATGTTTTTGAAATCCAAATATATTATTTGCTTTGTCTTCACGTTTTGTATTATTTTGTTTCAAATGTTAACTGACGAAAACAATTTCGAGAGGTTGCCAAATTGGCTTTCTGTTGTACAATTCAGACTTTGTAACAATTTTCAGGAAAACATGCATCAATCATTTTCCATGAAATCCATTATGTCTGGTCTCGGCTATCTGTAGTATTCTTGTCAATTGACGTTAAAGGGCCATTAATTCCATTGAGAACTGTTTTTGTAGAGTTTACAAATACATTAGCTTATCGTCGGGGTGTAATTCAAAACATCATTTTAGTAAAACGACGCCAACGCCTTGCTTTTGTTTCTTTCATTTCTACTGTTGGCTCCCATAGTATATCAGTTCATTTTCAACGCCTGACTATTTGCACAATGAGACCGAAAACAGCGGTCTGCACTTTATTTCAAGCCCAGAGTAGGCACATGACGTCCACACGTCGGTTCGATTCTGCCTATATAGAATGCTTTTGACAATAAATTAACGACTTGGTTCACGCGAGCTGTGATTTAATTAAATTTGATACTGACATTAAGCACTACAACACGCAGCTAAATAATTATTTCATACGCACGCGAGCTGGTCATTTTCGTCTTATCAATTCCAATCACACACACACTCCATGTAGAACACACACATTGACAAAAAAAGACATAATGCTAGAGTGAATATAGGAGTACCGCCTTGGATCGGTCAGTGATAAAAGTGCCACTGAAGGTTTAAACTTTAGGGGCGCCCAACCTCACTCTAATCACATCATCACTCAAATCGACACACAGTGTAAAAAAGCGGTATCCCCGTCCGACTGCTCCACAATATTAGTGATGGCAAATCCAGTTGTAAAAAATATGTAAAACAGATTTTTTAACAAAATAGATTGTTTCCGCCAATCATCAAATGTACTCAGTGACTTGTCAAAGGTCAGAGTAACTGTAGAACAGCCAACAAGGGCAAGACAGAACGGGCACAATACGAATATCCGACAACTCATTCCGTTTCCGACTTTCAAGGTAGTTTACATATATATTATTATGACCTTCCTGAATGTTGCACGTGGAACATCTCCGTCAAGATGTGGGTATTAAATTATTTTGAAATTAAAGTCATCTCTTTTACCATATATTTTAGAAGAAACAATTCGATTAATAATTTAAAGGTCTAAATCAAGAAAGGCTGTTGAAATATCTGAACTGTTAGCTTTTTTATAATTGAAGTTCTTTAGGGCAAATAGAAAATCGCCTTTTGTCAAATAGGGGTTATCTATGTTAAATATATCATCTAAATATCGAGATGTATCATTAAAAGCATGAATGACGGCTGCCTGTGAATACGGGTTTAAACCTAGCATGGAATCTCTCTCATAGCAGCTCAAAAACAAGTCCGCAACAAGTGGTGCAAAATGAGACACTGTTAAAAAGTGGAATCGACGATAGTTTGAGTAGATGACACTTTTCGCAGCGAGTAAAGAGTTAATGATTGGCGAAATAACAATATTTGTACTCTACTTATATCTTGAGTTGAAATGTCATTGTTGGAACACTGGGATTCCGTAACCTAACACATTATATATCTGGAGAATCGCTGGATGCACGCAATTCTTATATAAATAATACAGCGTGAACATTTGTTTTTCGTTGATTCGAAGCCCTATTTATTTCTAAAGGTCGTACGAAAATGCCAATTTAATGCGGGTAACACGTATCTACAACTGTTTTCTTAAAATTCTGTTTCAATTGAAGAAGGAATTCGAGTTAACATCTAATACCATTTAATTGATTCAATTTCGGACATTCGGGCATCACTTATATAAGTAGCCGAACAGCATTCCAGATAATGGGATTTGACTATACATTGGAAACTTGTTTATACAACATAGTCAATATTAATTATTCTACAATGATACACGACGCTGTTCCTAAAAACAAAGAACAAATGTAGCACTGTCTATGTGTATTATACAACGGCTTAACGGCACATTAAACGTATATAACGACATTTGGACCGAATAACGTTAGAATTTATTACGCGACATGAACTAATTTAGCGACATTTCACGCCGAAACTACTTATCTTGTCAAGATCGAATCGAATTTATAATGCATTTTCGTTGGTTTCTGTCTTATAATTCACGGTTTGTCGTTCAGATGCATGTATTAAACACAATAGTGCTAAAGTCCTCTTGATTTAGCTACTAATGCATTTTATCTCCAAACTATGAATATCAGAGGTTGAACAACGTTAAACCATTTATTTGTTCTTAAAGACGTTTGCTATAGTTTTCTCTGCACATCTTTCTGCACATATTTATAAAAAAAACTTTGTTACCAAATGTTTGCAAATTTTCTATATTTTTTCAGGCAAACATGTTTGTGTCACAATATGCATAAATTAAACTTTTTGTTTTACTT